>VYZW01007581.1:1500-22208 GCA_013401315.1 Balaeniceps rex | reverse complement strand
CCTTCATAAACCTCCTTGGTCTCTTTAATCCTCAACCCTGCAAGAAATTGTTTAGAATAGTTTCAGTACACGAATCAACGGCCGTATACACTCAGGAGTCTGCTGCATTACTGCCAACAGAATGTAACATATTATTAGGCTCCATTACATTTAATGGCAATTTTTTACTTTCAAAAGTAGAAAGATCAATTATTGTTCTCTTCTTCAATATTAAGTGAGAATATTCATCCTGTGTCATCTGAGCGAAAGTTCAGCCCAAGTTCTGACCTGCAAAGCAGTTTATTAAACTCTAAGAAATTATTTTCCTTCTGTCTTTATTATTAGTTCTTGAAGCAAATGTCAGTATCCTCTCTCTTTTCCCTCCCTCAAAGAGGGGATTTGCTTGATTTGTTCCCCTATGCTAAAGTCAGAGCAACAGTTCATCTTCTGAAACTAAAGATCAGTGACACTAATATAACCGCGAGTTTTACACAATTTTTGTACCATCAGAAAAGCCCTGCAAACTAAGGAAAAAGACAGGAGAAAAAAAGTAACTTCATTAAAAACTTTAACTTTTAGCAACTGAGTTAAAAATAACATAAATTAACAGGTATTGTGTTAGAACCTCATAAAACTGAGAAAAACAATGTATAATTTAAAATATTTTTCAAGTTAATAGCAAAAGGAGAGCTAGATAAAATTTAGCAGAACCTGCTATCATGCAAATTTAAAACTATTTCAAACTAGCTGACAATGACATCCTTACTTTATTGGTTTTCAGACAGTTGAGCAATCATCATAGTATCTGGGTATCTTCTACTCTAGTCCCAACTATTGTAATTAAGTTATTTTAAATTGATGAATAATATAGAGCTGAAGAGCTTTACGGTTAGACTGTTCCAAAGAAAAACCACTATCATCGCCACCACCACTACAATTATGCAGACGTTCTAACTACATAAAAGTTCAAAGAACCCACATCTGAAGAGACTCTATAAAGTATTTTATGAGACACACATGCCATACCAAAAATAATGAATGGGCTGTAACAAGATATAAGGAAGTCATCCTGCCCAGTCTGAGGCTATTAGGACTTTATAAAACTTTCCTTGTTCCATAACTTTTCATTTTGCTTTGAAATAGATCAGACACTTCACCAGTAATCTTCAGTTGCTGATAGAGAAATATAAAGAACTGACAAATATGAGTCTGTCTCCCTCTACTGGACCCAAATTAAGACTAGGATTTGAAATGTGAGAAATAGGTTAATTGTGGATAACATGATAACTTCTTGGTGAGAAATGTTTGCTTTCTCTTATTTAGCACTACATAAAAAGTTCTACATAAAGTTAATTTCAGTAGTTTTTTAACGGTTTTCAAGTATGCCAAAACATCAGACAAAAAAAATCGATGAACCTTTGAGTTATAAAACTGACCTAGACAAGGCTGCATCACATAGGCTACGTATGCAAGAAATGCGAAGCAATATGGACTGCTGGTGCTGAGAAGCGGACATTCAAAGGTTTTTCGTTTTTGTTTTGTTTTTAAACTTTCAGCACGAGCTCTATTCTGCTCTGAAAAACTGGAAGCCCATTTATGTTTGGGGTATATCTTGTATGCTGCTAAAGCACATATTCCAGTTTCATTTCATCTGAAAAGAATCCAATTCACATTCTCAGAGTCTGCTCCACAATGCAAACCAGAGCCAAGTCAGCGAGGACAACCTAGAGATTTGCTTCAAAAGCATGCCTCTAATCTAATGTGTTCCTATAGCTGTGTCTACAGAAAATATTTACAGATGAACATGATCTGAACAAAGGTAATCGATGCTTTGAACTTGCTGCTGATTATCCTTTGTTTTCAAATGAATCTGCATGTAACAACTACAAATGTTATTCTCTAAAGAACTCTTAAACAGAGACATTTCCTACTTACAAATCAGAGGCACGAGTCTAAGGCGGCAATTGTGGGCTATTTCGTGTTTTGGTTCAATAGCACTCTATGGAGTTAAATAGTGCTTGTTTGATTTACTGGCAGTTACAATTTGGAGACACAGGGAACAGATATGCTATTTAAGTGGCTATTCCAGTAGTTACTTTTTACTGCAACTAAGCTCTAACACTAGCTACTGTCACCATCCTTGCCAGCTGCTAATAAGCTCTATACATCTCTCTCAGCTGAAGTTTTTTTTAACCCGTACAACAATTCCATCTTCTCATTTCCCACTCTGTCCTTTTATGTTTCTTAGGTATTACAAACTCTCTGCTATACCCCAAGCAGTACTTGGCCATGAGACTATCTCAAGTCTGTTATTAAAAGACTCCCAGCAATAAAAATTCAGTAAACTCGGAGTCATCCCAGTTTCCTTATATTCCAAACCAGTCAGATTCTGTTGTTTCCAAGAAAAAAAAAAAAAGTAAAAAATTTATGTTAATATCCCTGATCTTTTTTATAAATTGAGGTGGCTAAACCCTCTGAAATTAAAATGCACAATATGAGCAATAGATGATGTGTACAGAATCTGCTAATAAGGAATCATACCTCCCCCCCAAAAAACTCTAAATGAATATTTCAGGTACTAGTTGACATGTGAGCTGAAACTTCTCTTGTACCCAGTCACAGCTGACATTGGACTGTGCGTACAAAATGTTTTTTGTTTTTTTGGGTTTTGCTTGTTTGTTTGTTTGTTTTGTTTTGTTTTGTTTTTTTAAATGCACCCTTGTAAATTACTTCTGTACCAGGCAGGGAAGCTGAAACATAATGGAGATTTAAACATGATTGGAAAATGATCCATTATGAGAAATGGTAGTTACTAGTCCTTTAAAATATTTCAGCGAATTTTTTTTACACTGATAATAATATTCAATAAAGGTTGTGTTATGAAAATGTGACATGGAATTCAACAGAAAGGAATAAAAGAAGTTCCATCTTTCATGAACACCAGTATTTGTTTAGAAGTGTCTCCCTATTGACATTCAGGGAATGCAGGGAACTAACAATGTAGCTGGCTGTTAAACCTTAGAGAGTTAAAATACTGCTATCTCTAAAAATGACAACATGGATGGCATAATTTTCATCTGCTGGTTCAGGTTTCCAAATCTCTGACAGGGAACTTCATCACATCAAGGAAATATTGCAGACTACTCAGTCTCTGGCTTCCCTCCCCCAGGCCCTGCCAGATTCATGGTAACTAGAAGACCAGAGACTACTGAGAGTTGCTTTCTTATAAAAGTCAATGGAATACTTTTGTTTCATTGCAGAACTGAGAGACTTCTTCACCTTACTGCCACCAAATACTCAGATGAAGTCCAAGGGGAAACATAGTACAGAAACCAGGAAAATTAACTGTTAATGTGTTCAGTACTAAAACCAGTTAGGCTATCTTTAGCCAGTCCTCATACAAACAAGGGCCACTTCTAACTGCATTTATCAGCTGTCAACAGTGATCATACAAGAGATTTTAGATACTCATTGAGGTTGTGTTGCAAATTTAACCAATTTACATCGAGCTTGTAAGAGCACTCTAGAATTGAGGAACACATTAAGTTAAAGCATTTATTTTGGTGGCATGGAACTTTCTTCGTGCTTGCTGGAATACTAAGTCAGGCTAACACTGACATTTGGGAGCCACTGATTAAGACTGTTTGCTTAGTAGGGTGAAATCACTAAAATAAAAAAGGAGAGAGCATTTTTCTGTCTACAAGTATTTCTGCTAATGTAAGAAACTAAAAATACTTTTTCTTTCAGCTTTATTCAGAGTCACAGGCAATACCAGGAGACGAACCTGAAGGATGAGAGGAGAATCTGGGGAAGTAGAATAAACCATAATACAACAATTAAATTATGGTTTATAAACAGAAAACCTGACTCCACTAAGTGTGGAAGAGTTTCACTAAATTAAGATCAGCACTGAAAAAAAAACCCCATACAGTAATCTGAAAACCACCATGACCACTGAAAAGTTTTTCCTTTTTAAATGACTGGGAAAAAGCAAAACAAGTATCATGCAAATACTTAATCTTCTGTTTTTCTGAAACTTACCAATTGCACGTCGGAAGTTTTCCATTAGAACTTCTGTTTTCTTGATCTCAGTGGAATAGACCTCACTTCCAACCATAGGACAAAAGGGAACTTTACTTCCCAGTTCCTGAGCAATAGCTAAAGCCAAAGCAGTCTTAAAACAAAAAAAAGAAAAACACCACACATTATTTTTTTGTGAGAATTAACAAACAATTCTTTCTGCACAAAGTTAACTTTCTTCATCATATCACCTTCCATATATCAACTATCAATTTGATATTAAGACTACTGTCTGACACATATTTCTCACATATAACAACCCTCCTCCGCCCAAAACAAGTAGACACATATAAAGTGACTTTTATCAGACTCATAAAACACCTTAAAGAAACAATACTGGGCATTTGAATTTGACATCTGATACATATGCAAAAAGCCTTAAATACCACAAGAAAAAAAAAAAGGACAAAAACTATTTAGGCTTTTAATATAACATCAACTTCTAAGACCCTTTTTCAGAGACCATATTACCTATGTGCTTGCTAACCTACAAGAGTGGTTTCACACTAATGATGCCTAACACACCACTGGATACTGCCCAATGTTGATGACAGGGCAAAAATCAAAATACAAAGCAGGAAATCATGTCAATACATTGATGAAAAAAAATCCAGTACATGAAAACATTATATAACCACTACCCTAAACTGGTTTTGACTAAATGAGAATAAAATAGATTTGTGAATACTTTATTTCATACCAAAAAAGACAAATAATACCTTGCCAGTTCCAGGAGGTCCTGCCAACAGCACAGCTCTGCCAGCCATTTTCTTGCTTTTGATTAGTTCCACTATAACCCCACAAGCCTATAAGTTAAATAAGTATTTACACTGTTAACACAAGCATTGCTATAATATTTTTTATTCCAATATTACTAAAAGTGTTTAGAAATATTAGGGTTTTTGAGTCTACTAAAAATAAAGAGAATTTCAATTGCACACGAAAAGGGAGACAAGATCAGAAAAACCTACTTCCTACAATCATTTTATCTGACACAGACATTAAAAAAAAAAAAAAACAAACACAGACAACAAAACTCAAGCTAAGAACACAGACTCCTTTCCCCCTCCTGGAGTTGCACGCATATATAAACGTTTAAAAATAAAGCAGGAAATGAAGCTTTGACTTTCAGAACGACAGATCAGCTAAAGCACCCGCCCAGAGCCAGACACTGGACTGAAACTGAAGCTCCAATCCCCACTTGCACCAAATCTCTTGACTTTTGGTCGATTTCCTTGCCTTTGATAGCCCAATTTCTATGCCTAAAACCCGGGAGACAGTCACGTGCCCTCGCCGCCAGCTAATGCCAAAAAGTAGCGGCGTAAGAAATAGGCTTGATTGCCCCCATCGCGCCTCACACAGCAGCAGAATACGCGGAGGAGCCCAGGCAAAGACTTTTACTCACTAACGGGACTTATAAAGACACCCAGCACAGATCGGGCCTGGCCCCCGCACCGCCCGTGGCCCCTGAGGCTTACACCTCAACGGGGCTGGAGGCTGCAGAGCCCCAGGGGAGCCCCGGCCGGGCCGAGCCGGGCCGCACCGCCCCCCTCGCTCACCTCCCGCGCGTTCTCCTGCCCCACGAGCCCGGCCCCCGCCGGCTTGGCGGTGCCGCTCTCGTCCAGCCCCAGCCCCTTGACATGGCTGTGGGCAGCGATGCGCTGCGTCTTCGAGGTGCTCTTCACCTCCTCGATCTTCATCGCGGGGCCGAACCGTGCCCCACCACCCGCGCTCGCCACACGCGGCCCGCGCGTTACCAAGGCTCCCGGCGCGCGGCCGCCTTCCCCCGCCCCGCCGCGCCATTGGCCCTTGTGGCGGCGCTCTCGATACTTATTGGACGAGGCGCATGCCTGTCACCGACTGGGGGTGCATTTTTTTAGAGTCCGTCCACCCGTTTCCGTGTGCGGCGTCTCCAGAGGGCTCGGCCGGGTGCGGGCACTGCGGGGTAGTTGGGCCGGGAGGGAGGAATCACTCGACAGGGGCTGATCCCAGGCCGAGGCGGGGGTTGTGGGGAGGCGAGCACAGCCCCTCCTGGAAAGGAAAAGCAGCTTGTGCTTGATGGGCAGGTTTCTTGGCCCTACATCTACGTGAACACCTTCTGCGTTCATTGAATCTGGTTCAGGGTTGCAGCCAGTGCTTCTCCCGGCTCGGTGTGTGCTGGGTGCTCCTCGCCCCCTCCCGGGGGGGTTGCCCAGGGCCGGCTGACAGTGGGTCGAGAACCGCCAGCAATGTTTTCTGAATATCTCTGCTGGGTTTAGCTTACAAAAGTAAGTAAGAGGCTTTCCAAGGGTGTTTTCTCGAGCTTTGTCAAAGAAAGAGTGAGGGCGATCCCTTACCTGCTCGGTGTTGCTCACTAGCTTCCAGTGCAACTGCAAAGTAATTCTATTCCACGTGTCCTAGCCTCTGAGGCTTTTAACACACGCTGTTCCTACAGTACGTGTTCCTTCTGAGCTTTGATCTACTGAAATGAAAAATGCTCCACCTCCTCAGCAGGTAGTTTCATGGCCTCGCAGACCTTATCCTCGTTTCCCTCAGGCTGGTGATGCTACAGCTTTTAGGCTGTTAATAGCTCCTAAACATGGTCCAGCTGTACTTCTGCTGCACCTTTTATGTGGTGTTTAAATGCTTGAGATGGAGATCATTCAGCTCTCCCCAAATTTTAGGTGGGATCTGGGAACCTGTGGTTCCAGTGACTTCTTGTTTGTAGATGTTGGGATCTCTCTCCCAGAAAAAGAGGCGACTCTCTTCCCATGAGTATATAGTGTTTCCTATGTTTGATTATAAAACTATGGCTGCGTCTGCAACATTCAAGGCCAATGGATTAACATGGTATGATGCAGGACTGCTGTCTGTGCAAAGGGATGGTGCCATCTCGGCTTTCCTATGCACTGCCAGGAAGAATTGCAAAAGCAGTCCTGTGATGGTACAAGCTAGGAGAGTGGCTTTTAGGGAGGATGGGAATTATGGTTCAATTTGCAGAAGCCCAGTGAACAATATATATGCTATTCATGCTCTTTTTGTCTAAGAGTTTCTGTTAGTTTTGTTATAAATGTCATTCAGCAGAGAAAAGACTTTGCTATTTGTTGCTTTCTTTTTCTGTTAATTGTTCTGTCAGTTTATATTTACATAATCTAGTTTAAAATTGCAATTACAATATAATTGCACACATATGTAGTTCAACACCTTTGTAAGGGTATCCTATTATACAACTGTTTAGCTAAGAATTTTTGAATCTAACAAATATAAGCTATCCTTTAAATAATTAAAAAAGCGTGTATACTATTGGACTCTATACATCCTCTCAGGGTCATATTAGTCATAGAATACAAATGCCTAATACATACTGAACTGCAGACTTTTTTCTTTGTAAAAGAGCAAATATACAACTTTGATTTCTCTAGTGCATTAAACTGCCGCAAGTGTTGTGGGTAAGTCTGGTCAGAGTTCAAGTTTCTGCCAGTTCTGGAAGAATAATTAGCAAGTCTTCTAAGAGCTCTGAAGGCAGTGATGCTGTTAACAAGAGGTCCAGGCTAGGTATGGCCCTCCTTTAAGAAGGGCTAGCAGTGGGTGAAATACATAGTCTTTTGTTAACTTGGACTGAAATCTGTCCATGCGCTCCATGTTATCTTGTTTGATGTTGCAGCTAGGCATATTTTTGAAATTATGGCGTTTCAAAGACTATTTAATAATATTTGCTTATTTCTTTTTGGTGAAATTCAATATATAGGCATGTAGATGGCAGAGACAAAGAATTGCTGTTAATCTTATAAGTTATAATTCTAATTATAACTTAGAAGAAGGATAGAAATATTCCATATATGTAAAAATCAGATATGCTACATAAAGTTCTTTAACTTTAGAAATACTATTTCAATTAAAGGTTTTTTTCCTGATAAAAGTGGGTAACAAACAGTAGCATTAATTATTTGTCTACAGCAATATGATGTCTGAAAAATATAATTGGAGTAGAGCCTAAAACTTCAGTCTGCTAGTGACGATTTGCTGTTCAGTAAATAAAATCTACTGCCATGATGAAGGCACAATTTTAGTACTGACCTGCAGAAATTGTTATGAAAATGGTTTGGGTTTGTATTTGCAGTAGAAGAGGATATTTCAATAGATAGATGTGAAGCTAGCTTCTGCTTCTTACTTGCTCAAGTTAGTATCACTTAACAGGGTTTACAATCATCCATAAGCTATGAGTGGTTTGGCACATCTCACTGTATTGATGGTTTTACTCATTCCATATGCTCTTTGAGCATCGTACTGAAACTGCAGTTAAAGAGGGGGAGAAGAGTACGTTTGGGTGAGGAAAAATAAACAATAATCCTTTAGACCACACAGGATTAATTGTTTATTCCCCAGAAAGAGCAGAGTACAAGTGGAACTACTGGAAAGAAATAGCTTAAATGATCTTTTATAATTGATGTCTGATGTGTTGTGATGCATCAGTATGAGGAAATATTGAACCTGAACCTTAACATGATTTTTATGATTTTTTTGAATAGTTAACACATTAGAGGGGGAGGGTAAAATAATTCCGTTGCAAAGCATGAGTCATCTTTCCCCTTTGTCCGTGCCACCAGATGGAACTTAAGTAGGTTGCTCAACCATTCTGCCCATCTCATGTTATAGATGCTTTGAGTATAATTTAGTATTTCACTAGCCAGTTAACCAGAAAAAATAACACCTGTCACTAACAGTCTGAACTGTTATTCCCCAGGTTTAATCAACTCATTTTACCAACGTTTCTTTTGCCCCCCTGTTTGAGGTCTCCTATTTGGCACAGACGTCATGCGATACCCGATGTGGGAGCTTGAGACTTGAGAGCTGTTTTCCTAGACTAAATGTTTGAGGTTACAGGACGTGGCCTAGTTTCACATAAGCTTTCAAATTTCAGTGGGACATGCTGAATCCTGAAACTGTCAAATAGTGTATTATTTTTGGAGTGAGAGAGAGTACTTGTGTGTGAGTGTGTGAATGACCTTTACATTTTTACCCTATCCCAAAAGTCTTGACTCCTGCCCTTTCTCCCATGAGTCCATAAACTTTAGCAATTAAAGTGAACACTTTTTCAGGAAGAAATTCAGTATAGGAGAGGACAACTGGGAAGGGGAATTAGGGAGAAAACAAGGAAAACAGCTAAATGCTGTAAACTGCTTGCTTCATGAGGGATATAGAAAAATCTGGAGAAGTTGGGATTCTTTCATTTTGTTATGTTCCCCTCTCCGGCTTAGTAATGCCAAGATCTGTGTGTGTGGGGGGGTGTGTTCTATTTCGTTTCCTGCAAAAGAAGCTGAAAAGTTTTTCCTACTCTTCATCAAAGCAATAGGAGTGATCAATCTTAACAAATGCCATCTCAATTTCTAAATCTGCAATTAATTCTAAAACTTTGTAAGCTAACAGAATGGACCTCTCTAAACACTGAATAAAAGTGCTTATGTCTCTATCAAATTTCTTCTCCTTAATATTGGTGATGTAAGTGTATTCGTTTCACAGGTACCATGTGCACCCTGATCTTGCCAAGAGCTGTGCCTTTAAGTGATATGTTGCAAAATCAGATCCACAGACTAAAATCCTGGAGGCAGAGGTATGTTCTAAGTGGTAACAACAGAACTTCAGACATTGTAGCAAATTTAAGTGTTTTTTTTTTTTTTCCACTGCACAAGGACAACTGCCTTCCCTATCTAGACAGTTGCAAGTCTTTTCTGTGTCTAAAGGAAGACAACTAAGAACAAACCCACATTTCTACCTGACACCCCTCCTTCTTGCAGGTCACTCATGAGTATACGGTTATAAAAGAAATGCCACCGTTTTTATGTGGAATTAAACCCATTTCCTATGGATTTTTATCTTCCTTCCTTACATTTCCTTAGCAAAAAGAATTCTCTTTTTTTCGTCCCATGAGTTCTATCCAGTATCCCTGTAGTTACTGTCTGAGCAAAATGCAGCTCTTTGTTTTATTGGTAAGTTGGCAGCCCAAGCAAAATTGAGTCACACCTGAGCTCTTGCTGTAGCCGCTTACACTGTGGGCCGTTGAAATGGGCACCTCCTTTACCTCATTGCCAGTTTTCACAAGGGTTGTAGAAAGTTTTAGGCCTCTATGCTTTGTCAAAGCTTGTTGAAAACAGCAGTTATTTTTAGATGTTTTGGGAGGACTTCTGGATAATGCCTCTTCTGGTTAGGAGTCAGACCTTTTTCCACCTCTTCCTTCTGAACTCATTGAATAATTAATGCTAAAAAAAGAATTAAATGGTAGGTAATACGAAACAGGGATATCTGTGTGGATTATAACTGTGTAGAGCCTTTTCTTATGGGAATAGATGTATACTTCCCCTTCACTTTGCAAGTATGTATTGATATAACAGATTGAGATGTTCAGGGCAATGAAGTGTGCATGAGCCTTATAATTTAACAGGAAACTATTCAAAGCCTGGGAACTTGGTCTGAAAAGTGACATTATGCTTAATTTGGCTCCCATGACAGAGCTCCCATCAAGCTGAACTAAGAAGCCCGTTAACTGGGCTAGCTCAGTGCATTGGCGGTACTCCTTGTGAGTTCATTTCTTTCCTTTAGGGAGATAGTTGTCTCTCAAATAGCACTGAGTGCTAGGAATGACTGCTATTTTTTTTTCCCCTGTCACTGAGTCATTGATTCTGTTGTCTTGACTTCTGTGTGTTTGGTAAGGAGGGGTAATTTGTACCCAGCTTTAAAGCTCTGCAAACTCCTTCATATTGGAAGTGTTGTTATATGAAGCAACTTTCTTTGTAAGACAAAGCCTGGAGTTTGGAGTCAGCCTAAAAGTAAGTCCATGATGCTGGCCATAACCTTAGGCAAGTCATCTTATGCTTCTGGCTCATTCATTAGTTATTCAGATGTGAATGCTAAATACTATTAGCAATATATATTACTGCATAGGGAGAGCAAAAAAGCAACAGCACTGGTCTCAAAGAAAAAAATCTGTAGAATATAGTGCAAGTCTAGTCTACTTGGACACCTATGGGAGGTCCATAACACAGTATTGTTTTCTTGGCTTGTAAACAGCTGTTATCATTTCAAGTGGTACTTAGGAGTACTCAGTAGTCACTATTGAAAATGCAGAGCACATGCGTTTAGCTTTATCGTGTAATGCATTTGGCCCTGTGTGCCTCCTGGGTTATCAGTAAAGCCAAGTGACTTGCACCAGTGAAATGTGCTCCTGCCCCTAGCCTCTCAAATGCTCTCAGGCTTCTCCAGTGCTCATCTACCTGTTGTTTTTTGGTTTTTTTTGTGGGCTTTTTTTTTTTTATTGGTTTGCAGGAGAGCTGTTCATCAGGTATGATTTTTAGGAAGCATCGTACACAACATAAATATACTTTTACAGGAAAATGAATTATGCAAACCCAGAAATTGGTGATTAAGTGTAAGGAGAGCAAATGATCCAAATCTCGACCTGCTTTTTCATGTGAATTTGCAATGTCCACGTGACTTTGAAATCAAATCTCAGCACCATACTTCCAGCGGCACCAGGGTGGAGGTATCCTTGCAGGCAGGATGAAGGTGTGCTGTGGCAGTGAGCGGGCTGAGCTAAGCAGCCCTACAGTGACTAATTAATGTGGGCAAGATGAGAGCAAAGTGCCAGTGCCCCAGGGACAGTTACAGTAACCCCTGCCCCAGGGGCTCTCTGCAGCCGGTACTCTTGGCTCCCTCCTCCTGCAATTAGGCCTGGCCCTGACGAGCCCCAGGCACACACCTGGGGAGGGGGCACACGCTGTTGGGCTTGTGGCCGTGAAGTAAACTGCTTTAATTGCTGCTCCTGGATGAGGAGGCCTCGGAGATGAGGCCTGGCCAGAGGCAGTGTGTGGGCAGCAGAGGAAACCTGTGAGCAGGTGCTGAGCGGTGAGCCAGGCCTGTTTGTCAGGGTTGGGTGGTTTTCGTCCCTGCAGATGCGGCTGCTCAATATGTGAATAGCAATGAATTTGACCAATCTTTAGCCTTTCTGGGTCACCCTTCAGCGTGTGTGCTGTTAATGCAACGCTCTTAATGCACACTTTAGCACACTTTCACGTCATGCCTGTGGAGGTGGGTGCCCGCGCTGTGTGGGGGCGGCTGCGTTTCCCTGGGACTTGGCGTTCCTCCCGACTGCCACCGCAACCTCGGCAGGGCAGGGACGGCGTTTCCCGCCGTCCGGGGCTGAGGCGGCGGCCGCGGAACGGCGGCGGCGGGCCCGCGTTGCCGCAGGGGCGCTGTTGGGACGGACCGGCCGGGTGCAGCGCCGTCATGGCCGCCAGGCCCGCGGCGTCCCGCGTCCTCAACGTGAACGTGGGCGTCCTGGGCCACATCGACAGCGGGAAGACGGCGCTGGCGCGGGCGCTGAGCACCACCGGCTCCACCGCCGCCTTCGACCGGGCGCCGCAGAGCCGGGCGCGGGGCATCACGCTGGACCTGGGCTTCTCCTGCCTGCGCACTGCCCTGCCGCCGCAGCTGGGCCCGGGTCCTGGCGAGCTCCAGTTCACGCTGGTCGACTGCCCGGGACACGCCTCCCTCATCCGCACCATCATCGGCGGTAAGGGGGGGGGAGCGGGGGTGGCCGCCCCTGCCCACCCCGGGGCCCCCGTGGCCGAGAGGCCCCTGCCGGGGTGCTGGCGCGCCTCTCGGGGCGCCTGGCGGGGCCGACCCGGTGCCTCGGAGCGCCCCAGCCCTCGGCAAGGTCCCGGCTTCCCGGGGTAAGGCGAGCAGGGCTGTTCCCGCCCGCCTGAGGGTATCTATGCCGGGAGCTTCGCTGGTGTTAGTCAGGGCCCCGGGGTCTCTGGCTGACCTGGCCGTGCCCACTGAGGGGAAGGCGTGGGTGGGGTATCAGGTTTTTCACGGGCCTCATGACTTTCTTACACTTCTTCGTAAGTACCCCTCAAATAAAATACCAGCACTCGTAGAAAAGCAGTTTGTAAATGTGAATTCTTTGGGTGCTCTTTGGACAGTCAGGCCTGCTCAGTTCTCTTACACTTACTTGGGGAAGAAAAAAAGTTTTCTTTATCGTGGGCGGAGGCCTTGTTTATGGTATTTAAGGGCAATATTAATTTCTATTTTCTCATTTGTTAAAGCTGTCAGAGTTTGATATTCCCTGTGGTTGAGAGCTGTGGTGTACTTGCTGGACATGCTCGTGCCGAACTTTTGTCTTGGAGAGACTGGGGAGTTCTAACATGATCATCTTATGTTTAGAAATAGTTTTGTGGATTTTAGTAACTTTCCATTTTAGTCTTTGTAGATGATATCGGAAAGTTAATCTGGTTTGCATTAGAGCTCATTTTAAATTAGTTAACCTTGTTCTATGAGAAATAACACCTCCCCCTTCCATCTCTTCTTGTAAAAAGAGTTAAGACTTGACTAAGTATATAATGGAGTTGCAGCTGGAGGCTGTTTAAAGTAGTCACAGGTTGATAAACTGCAACTATAGGGACCTCTGAAAGTTCACTTCCTATGCATTTCCTCTGCTAGTGTCTCTTCAGCGTCAACTAGGTGGTAGTTTTGTAATGCAGTATTTGTTTCTTCTCAGCAAGACTGAGGTTCAGACCAAGTTATTTTTCATGATGTATGAATTATCCCCTTTTTGAAAGGTTTTTGAAAGGTTGTAGTATTTGTAAATGATGTTGGCAGTAACTGCATTATATTGTTTGTATTTTTTTAGGATGGGATAATAAACATTTACTTATTTCTTGATTTCAGCAGCAGTAAAGTGCTCTGTACCATTAATGTGTGCTGAATTCCAGAAAACTGTGGTCTTTTAGTCTTCTTTTGTACTTTACAGTGAGTTATCATTCTTAAGTAATCGTAAGCACCTAAAGAACAAAGTTTACTTTGGCAAATGGTAACTTTTCTTGGATGTACCGAAGAGTGACTTGTAGTTAGACGTTCCTTTCTGCCAGAAACAACTAATCTGAGTAGGGTAAACTTTCTCATGAAGAGGACATGGGAAAACTTGGAAAAACAGCTTTTTTTTTTATCCCTTTAACACTTACCTGGGGTGATTGTTTAATAAATAGACTTCTTGTTGCTTCCTATTGTTTTTATGAAGAACTTCAAAGCATTTAGTCACAGCTGTCCGCAATGATTGAATAAGTTATTCAGATTTCCTTATTGGTAGGCCATGCTGGGAGAAGAAAAGATGTGGACAGTGGAGTAGACTAGATGGCATGATAGTTTTCTTCCTGGCAAATGTGATTCTTTACAGGTAGCAGTTCAGATACATAAGCATGTCAAACTCAGTTCCAGTTATAGCAGATTATGTATCTTAGCGAAAATGTTTGCTTAGCATGACTTACTGCAATTCTATGTATTAAGAAAGAGTTGTAAAGAAAATGCAGCATTGTGTTAATAGTTAGTTTAAAGAGTTAGAAATTTCAGTTTTCTGCTTGATAACGTACATGTATCTTGATAGTGGATTTTCTTTTTTTTTTTTTTTTTTACTGCCAGGTTTAAAAGGTGAAACCTTGATGATAAAATCTGATCTGTGCCTGTGGGACTATTTAGGTGCTTACAGTTTTAGTATGGTTTGGTGAAACTCAAACTGAAGGATAGCATGTCTTGTGTAACAGGATACATCTTTCAGTGTTTAGATGTCAGTATTTCAATATTGCCAACTTTTCCAGCTCTTCAGAAACGGGAAGCCAGGCCTCCCAGATAATGATACTTTAAAAATGTAGGTTGTTTTCATCTGCTTCCTAATCACGAGTGTTCAGGGTTCACCATTTCAAGCATTTTCTTTGCAACCAGGAATGCTACTACTTTTTGATGGAATCTGTGATTTCCCTGTTATTACAGATTTTCTATACATAAGGCTTTTAAATAAAATGTAAGTGCAAAGTACTTCATCTTCCTGTGTTTATTCTGCATCTCAGATTTCTCACACCTCTTTAAAATACAGCTCTTCTGACTTAATTTAAGGCCTGCGATAGCTGTAGATGTGAGTTAACCTACAGAACAACTAGAGACAGGAGGGCTGTGGGAAAGGGAGGTGAATGTGAGGAATTGGAGGGTGGAATGACAACAGAGGGCTCTGAAGCAGCCTTCTCATATGTTAGTCATGTGCATGCAGCTTTTGCAGTAGAAGCTGCAGGTGTGAAATTATGTTATTGCATGCTCTTACTGTTTGAAGTTCTCTTTTTCTTTTCATTGAAGGTGGTGTAAACTAGTTGGCTCCCCCTTGAGTGACCCCGTCTTACGGAAACACTGTCTGCTGTGGCTGGGTAGCACCATCATGTCCCAGGCTATCTTGTAGTCCAATTCCATCCTCTCTGCTCCCAGAGTGCTCTAAGGGTTAATTCCTTTGCTGTTCAAAGCTGATAAATCTGCCTACAGATTAAATGATACTATTTACCACTCTCTAACGTATTTCTGTATCTAGCTAATTCTTGAAGCGTGTTTTTCATGACTGAATCTAGTATTGCATTTTTGTCATGCTATGCCAGGTAGCACTTGACCTTGCAAATACTTCTCACAGTCACTCACAAGATGCTTTTTTTAGAGACAGTACCGTAGGATTAGATGAATGCAGAGTATATGGGCAGTAACCAAATGGAATGGAAAATGGAAGTTGTATTTCATTTTGTGTGGCTACATTTTTCTNTTTTTTTTTTTTTTTTTTTTTTTTTACCTGCATACTGGGAATTGGAAATGTTGCAGACAGTTCCACCCAAGGTGCTTTCTTAAAGTTTTAGCTGGAGGGTGGTAGTCAAGGTTGGAATAGAATAAATGATAGCCATTTGACTTACTACATCATGGCTTTCACTTGTGTTTAAACCATACTGGTTTATTCTTCAACAGCAGATTCTTGTGTGTCTGATGTGGCAGGAAGGTATTAAGTTATTGTGGATAACTGTATGGCTTGGACCGTCATGTATTTCTTTTTGTCTTTTTCTTTTGAAAACCAAGAACAGAACTCTCTTTATTTTACGGTAACTTCAGGACTTTTCCCGTGCTCTAGCAGGATCTTGTCTGTCTATCATGTATCAAGCAACGCAACAAATACTTTTGTTGTTGACTTGCTAAAAGAGAAAACAAACCTGAATAACTGAATTTTAAGGGTCAATTCTTTAGCTTGTCACCAGCAGTAAGAAGCACCCACATCAGCCTTATGCTTGCTTTCCGCGCTGAAGGAACGACCACAAAGTGCAGTACTGCTATTTTTATCATTACTGCTTTCTTCTGTTGCTATAGAGATTGAGTGGTTTTTGTTAAAATTTCACACCGAGATGGGGTAGTTTCTGTCACAGTCCTGTGTGTGGGTTTTTTTTTTTTAAGCTTCTGTTCTTTTTTTTAAATTTTAGCTCTCTGATTTTCCACAAAGCTGATGTTGATGTCCTCAAAGTAAAAGAAAAATTGCTTTTACGTTTGTTTGTCGCAGACCTATGCATCCAGCAGGGTCTGGAACGGTTTCTCAAATGAGTTCAGCAGTAAGGGATGCCTGCAGAGAGGTTATATGAGTTAATCTGCCAAAGAAATTCAATCCCCATATTTCATTTTAAGACCACTTTGCGTAGCAAAGTAGTTTAACCAGTAGCAGATTTTTTACTTGCTGATGGTTAATTTCATGCCCTACAAAGGGTCAGCACACTAATACAGAAGAACATGATTACCTCATCCTAGCTTCCCCCCCACACATGCAGTGAAGGGATACTGCAGTGTTTGTTTTAGGTGAGCTGTTGTCAGATGCCCTTTATTCTGTTTGATTTTTGAGATGGGTCCTCAAAAGAACTTCCAAAAAAAGAAAGTTGTCTCTCTTTCCCTATGAAGTTCAAAGGACAGAGTAGCCTTATAGGGTTTTAATTGGAAAGCTACTGCTTGACCCTGTGGGGATGGGGGGCGGTGGAATTCTGACAAACTTGTAGTTTTGTAATCCTTATGCCTGTCTGAACCTTTGACCTTTTTACTTTATAACTAGAGCTTCATTGTCACCATTTGTCCCTGCAGTTCCTTTCAAAGAAAACTGCCTTGCAAGTGTCTGTTTCCACTTTGCTGCTGTGTTCTGCGAAGGAAGGGTATTAATTCATACCTGATACATTGGAAGGGCCAAGACTTTTGAACTTGCACAAGAGCTTGGGGAGGGGGAAGTGAGCATAGCAAAAGCATGTCTTGCTGATGCAAATGAGTACAATGAAAACAGTCTTGGGAGATCAAGGGAAATGTGGTCTTTCTACCAGCATTCAAATTTGGTCAGATGCAGATTATTAGTAAGATTAACACAGCACCAAAAAAAAGTGGTTTTATCACAGATTAGTTGTTTTGCTGAGTTTTTTGTAAGCTTTTAAGAGGATTTGTAAACTCTGCGTTACCTTTTTATTACTGTCATGAAAATACACTTCTGTCAGTGTCAACTTTTGCTTGTTGACATCTTTGTGAAGGTATGACAGTTATTGTTTTTTCTATTCCAGGTGAGTGAACAAAAGTAGAGTTTTATACTTGTAGAGCATATATATGGATGACTTAAATTTATGTGGAGGTCTCTTGCTGTTGAGTGCACATGTTGAAGGGAAACCTGTTCTCTGGAGGAAAGAGTGCATTGTGTTGTTCAGTGGATACCGTTCTGGTCAGAGAGAAGTCACTGGAGAGTCTTGAGGACTTTGGCTGCCAGTTTTGAAGTGAGAATAACATAAGAATGAACTTTGTTCTGGTGAAAAAATATTAAAATACAACTCCTATGTAATGTAACTTGTATTCACGAGCCTTTATGTAGTGGTCGATGTTACAGAAGTACTCATGGGCCAAGAGAGTTCAACTAGCACTAACGTGAATGTTTTCTAAATGCTATTAAACTTCTTGGGTTCAGGGTGCTTGCAAATTGCTGACATTGCTTTGTACTAAAAATGCAAATAAATAAATTTTATTTCTGTAAAGGAAAACACTTTTCTCTTGAAATTGAAACAGTGTCTTTTTTAATTCACTTTAATTTGGCTGGTGCCTGATACTTGTCTGAAAAATTAAAGGGGTATTTTTATTGACATTTTAAAATGAAAACCACTTTTTAGATTGAGGAACTATGCATAAAGAAAAGGCAGCTGGTATAAAAATATTGCTGCTCTAAAATCCCCCCTCTCTGCAACCCCCAAAGTGCAACTTTGTCTGCTGGATATTACAGTGCACAAGAGGGCAGTGTTTGCTTACAATGTAGGATCTTAATGATAAGTACATAGGGTAACAGGTCAGTGTGGATGGAGTGACCTTACTTTGCATTGAAACAGAGTTAAGTAGAAGATTTGGAACACAACTGTAGCTTAATTTTGCCATTCCTAAAGGAAATATCCTCTGTGTTTTAAGGAAGGTTAGTCTTGTTTCATCTACAATTCGGATAGTGCTTTTTATACCCTAAGCAATAAAAATGTATGGGATGTTGTCTTACATGTTACATGAGATGCAGGTAACACAGGTTACAGACGAAACAACTGGTTTTCACTGACGTTGCATGTGAGCGGTATGACTCTTCATCAATGTAAAGGGATGGTTGTTTTATTTTTACATCTATGGAAAGTTTATCTAGTTTAACCTGTAAAGCAATTGGCGATGTGGGAACCATGGCATTTAGTGTACACAATGATTGTATTTCTTTCCCCATTTCCCCATGTCATTTAATAACTGAGCAAAAGCAAGGTAGTTGTACTAAATTGTTTTGAACTACCTCTGTGCTATATAGGGTTTGTTGTGTGAGATTAAGAGTAGAATGAAACTTGGTTTTGTGTGTGTGTGTACCAGGGTGCTTTAAAATAGTGGTCTTCATGTGGACTTTTATCTATAAGTATTATAACTTTAATATAACTTTTATCTATAAGTATTATAACTTTAACGGAAAGTTTTAACTTTCCATTTATTATGCATCACTTCTCATTCTGTGTGTATTAATTTTTTTGAGTGATGTGATAGTGAGACCAGTCTAGTTGGCTGCTATGATTTCTATTCTATGTCCTCTTCTGCTTTTTTGACTTGAAGCTGATTTCCCTCTTAAAGTTACACAGGTTCAACAAGCTCCTAAGCTATATATCAACTCTTAGGTAATATTAGAAAGCAAAGCAGGAAGATTCTTCCTTTCCTTTTATGGGTTGAAAAGTTTAAAAGGATCAAGAGAGCCATCGTCTTCTGATCTCAAAAGTTGTAGTGAATAATCACATTATCTTCTACTTCTTATTAGAATCCTGTAAGAAATGTACTGTTTCCTGTGTTCAGTTAAAAAGACCTGTGCGTATCTTGTTCTGATTTATAGTTGAATTCTCAATCTTAAATGTAGATTGTAAGCAGGAGTGGCTTTATTGAACCTTGTTTGAATGTTAAATTGTCTCTTGCTAATATAGGACAATTTTTCTACAAAGCTTTTGAGTGGTTGTGTGCATACTTGCTTGTATACAACAAAATTGTGCTAATTCACACTTCATTATTTGACACGAAAACTTGACAGCTTCTCAGGAAAACATAATAACCAAGTGCTGTAATGGTGCTGACTAAGTCTGTTTGATCATTCTTCCTATTGATTTAAAAACAGAATTTCTTTGTTCATCATACTGTGTGCAAGCATTCATCAAATAACCACACATGCCCTTTCATTTCACTTTTGCTTCATGTTTCTCCTTGCTTGAAATTATTTTGTAAACTGTTTGGGAGAGTGGTCAAGCTTTATTAATCCATTTTTAGACGTTTTTAAATATCAGCTAATGTAGTGAAGTCTTATAAATACCTGTATAAAATCTAGAACAACTTACTGTAAAATATGAAGCATGTTTATAGTTAAAATTACCCTTGTCAAAATAAATTTAAAGCACATTTTTTGAAGTAGTATTTTTACTGATGATGGATATGTTTGCTTGCTAAATAGTCCAGTTTAGCAATTCAGTGGTCTACTAATCAACAAACTGGCTTAATAAGATTCTACTATATTTGTTCTACAGCTTTATTTAGAAGTTGTCTTCAATCAGTAGATGCTAGATATAAGTTGAATGATAGGTTGCTTATGTACAGAACCCACTTTTAATAGCTAGTTTAGCTTGATGGAGCCATGAACTTAGCTTCCTTAAAATGTTTCTCTGTTTTTTTTTTGTTTGTACTAGAAGTAATAATGTATGTTCTTGGATGATTGTTACAAAGTACTGTTTATCAAAACCCCTGGGAAAACAAAATGCAGGTGGAAAAAACTAGGTTATAATTGTAAAGCAGACATGCAAAGATCTTCTAGCTAAGCGAGCAAACCAAACCCCAACACTGTCATTGCTAAAGTCCGTTAAGTGGAATAAAAAGTTGTTTCTCTGTGTGGCAGCTAGTTGTTTTCTGTCTGGGAACCCTAAGGTTGGCCTGGCAAGCTGAAGAGCAAGGACAGATGTTCTGCGGTGGCAATTTTCAGCTGGATTCTTGAATGCATTGTGTTCTGTGGGTCACAGCTCATAACAGAGCAAAATTGAGTGAGGGCTTCAGCAAAGAAAGACTTGAACAGCTCGTACGATAGCTATGATTGCAAAGATACCGTGCATTCTGTGAGAAAATATTCTCTGTGCTATCTGTAAAATTCAGATTAAATATCCATTCTGAAGTGCTTCCTTTAAACTGTTTGCTCCCAAAAAGCGTTGCAGGCTAAGTAAATACCAATAATTCTTGTTTTCTATCTCCTTATCAGTTATTCTACCAAAATGTTCTTGCAC
>VYZW01007572.1:0-12747 GCA_013401315.1 Balaeniceps rex | reverse complement strand
CCCCCGCAACCGCCTGTGCCCGCCTGCCGGGAGGCTGAGGCAGTGTCCGTGGTGCTGGCGTCTGTCTGCCCGTCCGCAGGGGCTGGCCTTGCTGCGAGCACCGCACCAGCAGCTGTGAGCTCGCACCTCCCCTCGCTGGTTACCGGAGCCCCGGTTGTGCAAGCGTTTCTGCGCCGCTCTGCTGACGGAGGTGATTAGCGGTGGCCCAGGTATTCCCGTACGGTAGAAACCGGGGGTTGTGCAACGCCCGGCCCCAGCCAAACGGCGGGCTGAGAGCGGCGCCTGCCCCGCAGCACAGCGGCTTCCCCCGGGGCCGAGGCCGCGGCCACGCTCCGGCGCCGGCAGCCGCTGCGTCCCGCCGCCCGGGCCTCCTCCTCCTCGGGCGCTCGCAGCTGGGATTAGGCAGCATAACGCGCGTTTGTTTACCAGCTTAATTGCTCGGGTTTAATTGCCTGGGAAGCTATGCCACATGCAAAGTACGCTGAAGCCACAACATGCAGATAAAACTGGCTAAACTTTAACGATGCTAGTGTGCTTGCTGGTACGCCAGGAGTTGGTCAAATGATGTTTTGAAAAATATGTCTTCAGCAAACAAAATTTTTGAAAAAATATAGTAAAAGAACCGTACGCCTTATGAGGTCAGTGCCTTGCAGTCACATTCCTGCCACATTCCTGGACAAACACCTTTGGAGAGGACGTCAACTATTCACTAGCTTCTGTCTCTCCTCAGTCCCTTTCCTCTTCACCCTTTCTTCACAAGATCTTGCCAGCATCCTGGAAAAAGGGTGGGCAATACTGTACACCACATCTTACTTGCTTCTCTTCTCCAGCTGCTTTCTTCTTACAATTTTAGGACTGAAATTGGAAATGAATGCATTTTCTTCACTCCAAACCCATCCATCTATCCAAGCACTCAGTTTCTTCCAGCCTAAACTTCCCAGTCCCTTTTACTACTGTTTTCATCCCTAGCCTCTCCCTGCTCACTGGTTTCTTCCTCTGTCAACACAAGTGTGCTGTGATCACTCCATACACAACATAAATTACTGCTCTGCTTTCATTCTTCTCTTCAGCTACATTATCTTTGTGTTGAAAGCTTACAGGCATTGCTTAAGGCTCCTCTTCTTCTAATTTTAATTTAATTGCTTCCAGTCTGTCTTTTACTTCCCCACTGAGATTGAACAACATCTCCAGCAACTTCTTATTTTTCACTGGACCTCAAGATCTCAACTGTTTCTTGACCTTTTGTGCTACTTAGATACTTAGACACCCATACTTATGCTGTCTCATCTGCCAGCTCCAAATCTACTGGGGGCTACATGAAGAAGGAAGCACGCTTTAGCCTCCCATGATGGACTTCATCTCCCAGTTCCCTTCTGGGGCCATAGGAACTTGCATGGTGCCAGTGAGGTGCTGTGGTTACCCTTCAACTCCCTAATTTGAAAATAGACAGTAAGGAAAACTCATGCTGCTAGGCAGAAACCACGTCTTCTGTACATTTGCAATCCACTGCCCGCTATTGGAAATCCACTGCTATGGGTCAGCCACCTGTTTAACAGCAAATACTTGATTTCAGATGTTCAGCACACAGAGTCACAGAAAGCATACAGAATTTCATTATGTGTCACTGGGGCCTTTTAGACACTGTTACCTAGACATTTCTATATTACATTATCTGCAGCTTTTGCAAATCTGTCCTCTCCTGATGTTCTTACTTTCTCTTTGCCTAATCCATTGTCTCAGTATTTTATTTTCTATTTGATAATTTGGGTGCAGTAGAGATCTTGCCTCATATTCAGTGTAAAACAAGCAAAAACCATACAAACATGATTCAACAGTCTTAAAGCCTTCTTTACAGCATAAGTTTTTTGTTGGGCTTTTCTTTTTATTCTTTTTTAAGTAGTATTTTGTCAGGTTCAACAACATGTTTGGTCTTGCAAAAGACGACTGTGGCTGGTGCCATGTGGACAATTAAAAGGATTTAATTCCTATGCAGATCAGTTTTAAGTGTATTACACAGCTCTAACTTAATAAATTCTCTTGAACTGTCAGTGACAGTGTCTTCTCCTCATTGCTCAAATCCAGCATTTCTGCTTTTAAAGTCATGAATCGTGATGACACCCAATGATGAGACTTTTAAGAAAAATATGTTTGTGCATCTAGTGAACCATGCCTTTCCCTACCTCCGGCATGTGTAAGGTGCCATATTAATGAACACATTCTTCTGTATCCAGTATGCTTTGTGGTTATCATCCTCTGACGCTTCCAGAGCTCTCACTTGTCAGCAGTCACATCTGCTGCCCTGACTCCAAAATAAGCAATATTCTTTTGCTCCATGCATCTGTTCTGCCCCATTTCTGCTTCTCCTGCCCTGCACAGTCCCCTCCTCAGCACTGTCTCCTGGCCTCTCACTCATTTCACAAGGTGGGAGCAGTTTGGAAGAGGGCACTTTTACTAAACAGACAGAAATTCCTGAGTGGGCTGGAGTTTCACAGGATCACCACGAGACCAACAAAAATCTTGTCATTTGGGAGGAATTTATAAGAATTATAAACACTGCTTGTTATCTTAGGGTCATCTCTGACTCATTTCTAGCCTTTATCCTACTCTTTCTGTCCATGGCCAAAATTTTACTTCCCTCAGCTTAATTCTGTGTGCCGACTTTTTCTAGCTGTCTCCAGTGCAAATAACGCAGAATAAATCTAGTTTGGTTATCTGTCATTCCTTTTCTGCCTCCCTGGAGACGAAGAAAGAGGATTGTGATCTCAAATTGTGATTTATGAGCTCAAATTTGGGGGATATATGGAACTACTGCTGATTTAGGTGTTATTTTCCATGGCACCTTTGTTGTGCTAAGAAAGAATATCTATAGTAACTCAGATGACTCTCTTCATACTCAATTCAGGGAACTAATCACCTAGGGAAGTTGAATTAGAGTCAGTGAATAGCCTATATACTGATTCTTTAGTGACTGGGAAGGTCACTCAAACATTTCACTGTGAGGAACCAGGAATATCGAGGGAAGTTCTGACCCACCTTTTTAAAACTTAAACAGAAATAATTATATCTAGAAAAAAGAAACTTGGTAACGAGCTTAATACTACACTGCTTTATGATGACTTTTCTTACAGAAGCCCCATTTGCAGGTACCAGTCAAACTGTATACAGTTTTAATGAGAATTAGGTTGACAAGAAACTTTTTTCCCCTGCTATTTGTATTTTGGTCAATATAGGACAGAACCAGCGCATTCTTTTTCTCTTCTCCCATCCCCACACCTGGCTCCCCACTCCCACTACTCTTGCAGGAGCTTCTGATATGCCAGTGTTTAAAATCACACCCAGTTTTCTATTGAGTATTTAACTTGGGGAGCATTTCCAGAAGTTGAAGAGCCATATAAAGGATGAAAAATATGAAACATAATTAATATTTGGGCAAGTAGACTATGATCTGCACAAAATGGTTAGTGCTGAAAGGTCTTTGTTAATAAAGGTATTTTAATTATCTTAAATTCATTGAATTGCACTCATCCAATGAAATCTATAGTCTTAATTGTTCTGACAGGGGTCAGAAAAAAATCCTGAGTAGGCAAAAAACACATTTAGAGACAGTGTTCAAGATTTTTCCACTTTGAGAAAATTTGAGAAATAATAAACATCATCTGTGAGGCAGGATCATGATTCTGCTCAGATCCTATGATATGTAAAATGAAAAGTATTTCTGTAAGTACAGGAATAAAGGAACAATATCATTAAAGAGTAAGTATAAAAATCAGTACATTGCTTACTGTTCTCAGGTTTTCTCTCATATACAGAAATGAGCATAAGAGAACAAGTTTATACAGAAACTTCCTCTCAGTTCAAGAGGACTCTCTTTTTTTAATCTAAAACAAAAAAATTCTGAAGAGCTATATAGATATAGCAAGCAACTTAATTAATCTTGCCTGCCTAAAACATTCAGCAACCCTCTTCCCCCACAAACCTTAAAAGTAAATTGTATTGTATGGCTAAAATAGTCTTTATATTATCATTCCCAATGAGCTTCACATTTTTGTCCTGAAAAGTAAAGAGCCACTCATTATTTCAATCCAACGTAATCCACTCCCTATCAAGTACTGAGCGCCATAAAGTAGTCAGTGGTAATAAGTCATCCCTTCCCAAGGACAAGTCAGGAGGACCTGGTAGAGCCTCTTAACCAAGACACTGGCAGTTAAACACTTGTATGACTGACCACCACTCCTTCCTTCTCCCCTCCTACCTTGTTGAAGGGGTAAGTTTATGTTTGTTACGTTAGTATACAAAGAGGTATGTCTGCACCTAGAAACCCATTTAAAGAAAAATACTGTTTCTGCATACATTGTATGATGCTTCTGACAGTCAAACTATGGGGATCAACAAATACCGTCTGTTCCCAGGATCCTTCCCTGCCACTGAGGCTCAATGACACACAATGAATCAGATCCATACTACTATATTTTGTTAGTTTCCAAACTAAGGTGGCTGCATGCAAACTGCAAATGGCCACTGGACTGTGCTAACCCCTGAACTGCCCCTGGGAATGATGTGGGAAAATGCCAAAACTGTGTGGAGGACAATTCTAACCATTTAAAACTACTGTTGATTGAGTTTTAATGTCCAGGAAGTTCCACGGCACTCGTTAAATTTACTAGTACAGTATAACCTTGGAGTATATTTCCAACGCTTTTGGCCATAAATGAAACAAATAGTCTACAGCTATTAGTATGCAGAAGCAGGAAAGTTTTGGTCACAACAGTAAATCACCATGACAATCAGCAAATGTGGGCAGCATATGATCCAGCTGCACCAACATATGATCCAGCTGCACCAAACCTTCTGTGCTGTTATACGCAGAGCAAATACATAAAGAGCTGATCGTTTTACTTCCGCTTTGAAAACGCTGCTGAACTATATTTATTAACAGGGCTTTGTTACTAAATTGGCTTATAATATTAGCAAAACCTGTGGTTTGAGGGGGCCTGAAACAAGCTTACAATTATGATGGCTAACTCAGTAGGCTGCAAATTCTCTTTCTGCTCTCATTAAGAGGAAAGGGTATACACAAAGTAAGACTAATGAGTTAAAACAATGATCTAAATTAGAAGTGACAATGAAGTTGCCAAGCCAGAGTTTAATTTCTGTACCGACAAACCTGAGCTAATTTTAATAAATATAGCTAGTTGTCATGAATTTTAATTTAGCCTTATAAAACCTTCCATGACTAAGACAGGCTACAGGTATTGTATTAATGGCAATTGTATTTCCTCTCTTTTTAATGGGATTTCCTACCAAATCTAGTAGGTATACATAGAGAACAATATGAGAAAATAGCAAATAGATACACAGATGTCTGAATGACAAAGGCCAAGGCTAAAACCAATATGAAATCTGCATAATCACACAGAGAGATTTCCATGAATGTACTTCGTAATTAATAATGAACAAGGACAAACAAACAAACAAGAAAGCCCAAACACAGTGATTTTAATACCTACTCAGGAAATAGCCTGCCTGAGACAAAAATGTGGTACATGTTAGTTTCATTCAAACTATTTTCATTGACGGGATACAAAATACAGTCATTCATTGAGTCCATAGTTCTCGAAAGTAGTGAGCTGTGCCTGTGTCACACCTGACAGCTAATTGCCCTACCCATCGTTTACAGCCTTCTGTCACAACGAGACTACAGCCCCCTGGCCAGGGCTTACTCCTAGACACTGTTTCTCAATGAACAATTGTAATTTTCGTAGGTTTTTTACTTTAGACCTGTAACATCTTTTCCCATCCAGAGTAAACAACTTTCTGTCATTCCAACAATTAAGTTTCTCTGATTTCAGCTGTGACTGAGACACCTGAGGAAGTGAAGAGGGGAGAGAGGACAGTGAGTCTGTAAGGGTGGGTAAGGGAAACAACTGTCTCTGGAGAATGAAAGTCAGCGTGAATCCAGAAAGCTACCACATTATGTTGAGCAAGCAATAACACTGGAGAAAGAGTAACAGGAGCAGGTATCTTTGCTATGGGAAACTTCTGTTCTACAAATAGTAGTCACAGCATGTTATTTCTTCTCAGCATTACAGGAGTACATGCATGTACTGAAAACTGCCTACAAACCATTTGATAGCTTGTTTGCTTTATCCTTTCTTTTTTTCCACATTTATCCTGTTAAGTGTCCTAACCAGACTGTGTTTACATGTATCCTTAAGGAAGCCACAGCTGTTGCTAGCTACATATCATCTTTATAGACCCATTATCTCCGGTTCTCTGAATTCAGTCTGGCCCACAGAATAACTTATAGTATTTAACACTTGCTGGTAAGGAGTCCTCTCAAAACCTCTAATCAATATGCCCTGCATGCAAGATAAATATTTAGCTCCTCAATTATAGTGACTTACCTGTTAATTTTCACAACTAGCTATGTAACATCAGCTTCAATATAGAGCCTCAGGTGCTGTCTGAAAAGTAAGGTTTTAACAATCTCAGCTATGCAGAAGCTGTCTCTTAAATGTTTGTATATTATAGATGTACAAAAAAACAGACCAATGTCTAGAGTGTTCTTTTGCAGTTCAGAATGTTCTTTAAATATTTTTCTGTTTACACTAGTATCATTGAAGATGCTGAATTAGAAAAATATCTGTCCGGTGAAAAAAAGCTGTTCTTTTGTTTCTTCTAAAGGAAGCTGCCTTATTTGTAATTTGTATTCTATATTATATATGTAACTTTGTAACGTCCCTGACAAATAAAATATTGAAGTGGGAAAAAAGCTATCATGGCCATTCTTTGTAATAAAAGATCTTTTAAGAAGAAGTGCTTATTTTTAGTGTATGTCTTTAATCTTCTAGAAAACAGTAGATTAAAACAGCTTCAAAACCTGCACAGTGCCAGTTTTTATGACCATCAGTGCTCTTGGCAATTCCAGTGATCTCAGCACAATAGTGTTCAGAACTGTTTCTTCAGTGTTTCACACAAATATTGTTACTGCATCCCTATAGCTACAATAGATGCATCATCAAGATATCACAAAGCTTTAGAAGTTTATCATTTCCTCTAAATAGTCAATGGGGCTGCTATCTAGTCTATCTGTCAGAGATTAAATGTTGCTCATTTCAGAAGCTGGTTTATTTCTGAGGGCATATATCTGGAGCCAGTTTGCAGCTTCTTTCGTAAGGAATGCTTACTAAAAGAGATATCCTAGAGGCAGCAAGACTGCAGCAAACATGAATTTTTCATCCAGGATTTCTCTTATAAGAATTGCCTGACTCTACACTTGGTAAGTTTGGATCTGGGCTCTTTCAGGTTACAAAATTAAGGGTGAGGTTTCTCTAGTAATGGGAAGTGTGATAGATGGTCCTTCAAAAGTAGTTGATAATCCTTTCAAGGAACACATGACAATATTTTCAAGTAGAGTGGGATTTGAAAAGAAACCAAACAATAAGCACAGAAATCGGGTGAAGTGGTCTCATCCATGTTAAGAAAGAAACAAACAGCTGCAAGTTGGTCTATCTGAACCTTTCAGCTGACATTCAGGCTTGGCTTAAGGTGGCTGGTGGTCTGCATAATGGCCCAAGACCAGTGTGATTTGTTTTAAGTGTGTTGCGAAAGATGGAAGAAAGAATTTCTGATCTTGTTGCTACCTCGACCCTGAAGGAATCAGGAGTTACAGCTTAAGGTTACTTCAGTTATTGAAGTTACCTTATCGAATGAAATGCAACAACTTTGTCACATTTTCTTTTTCCTGTTTTCTAGTAAACGTTCCTACTGTCCCTACTAAAAATATAAGTAGTTACAATATTATGTAGTGAATTGAGTCTATGTTACATCCAGTTCCATCAGATGGGAAAATCTGGCAAATAGTCTTGTGTATGCTAAGTAATAAGAGAACACCATGTTGTTCTTGGTGCAATTATGCATTTGTTATCTGCTAAAAGTAATTAAGCATCTCTATACAATCTTGAGACATTTAATAACAAAGAAGTCTGTGGCATTTTATCAGAGTCACAGACCTTTTAAAGTCTTACTCTCTGAAAGTGGGATTCATACAGTACAGTCCTAAAAAATGCAACCAGAATTGAACAGGAAGATAAAACTGATGAAAAGGAAAGAGAATAAGCACAGCAGACAAGGAAATCCAGAAATAACAATAAGCCAATAGTTAAGAGAGGTGGTTATTGAAGAGAAAACTGGCCATGGCTAAGGACAAACTTGTGACCAAAAAGAAGACATAAAAAAAAAAATCTGAAAAAAGAGACAAAAGAGAAAATCACAGAGTTCCACTCGTAGCTCATAGAACCATGGAAGCTATTATTTCCTAATAGTTCATTTAGGAAAGTCGCTGTAGGTTTTAGTGATTAATATGTTGTTACATTAAAAAGACCTTTCTTAGTGTTTTTCATGGCAGTAGTTACAGTGGCAGAGAGCCACACAAGGAATTCTACAAATTTAACAGTGTATGTATGTCTGAGCTGCAGCATCTGGGTCATTGCCAACATCTAGGCTCCACTTAATTTCCTAGGTAGATGTTGCCTTTTATGCCCATGTTCTAGAATCAGCCAGTCCAAAAAATGGACAAAGAAAGGGAAAAATATGGGAATAATCTTCAGCTTGTTCCCGTAGAGTCTTCTGGTGGCCTGTTGGCTCCACAGAGCATCTTGTGAATTTACAATAATTCTTCCTCAGTGAAGCCCTCAGGGAAGGGCATACACAGGGAAACCTCCACCTCCCCCCCACCCCCCAAGTCCTTCTGCAGTAAACTGAATAAAGAAAGCCTTTCTAAAAGGAGACCTGAAAACAAATTTACTTTGGGATATTAGTCTTCCTGTAGGAACCTCTCCCCAGCCACGATTGTTTCACCAGTCCATGTTCCAGAATGTTATGGCTAGATAATGTTTGTTCAAGACATATTGCTACCCTTGTATAAAATATTTAGGTCATTCCCATAACATTCTCAATATGTAGCAAATATATATTTCGTGGTCTCCATTGTTTAACGCCAAAGTTTGAACTAAAGTCATGGCAACATTTATAATGGACACAATGAGGCAGTTATCTTGATCAGGGCAGAATCTGGTAGTTACCTTGTGTGTGTTTTCCCCTTGTTTTCTTTCCCTTTGTAGCTACACAGATGGAAGAAACACAGCTCTGTTTTTTTTGCCCTTCATCTTAAATTTTTCTATTGTAGGCAGAGCAGAATAAAGAAAACTGCCAGTTTAGGATTTCTGGCCTAAAATGTTACGGTTCTTGATGGCTAACAATAACGCTTTCAACTAATAAAAGCAGTTCAGGTGACCTGCAGCCATGATTTTAAGGTAGCCATATTTCTAACCATCAGGAACTGTTTCTTCTTGTTTACACTGGAACAAGAAATACCAATAGGAAGGAAAGTCAGTGTGTGCTGTGCATCAGGGTAGCTGAACTGCAGGATCGATTACAAACTACTCCAGCTCAGTAGTCTAAATGCAATCCAGGAAGAGATGTTACTGAATATAAATTTAGCAGAAGCTAACCAATGATAAGTACTTTTGCATTCTCGTACTTTTGCAATTTCATACTTTTCTAAGGAGTGATAGGATTCAGAAAAAAAACCCAGTGGTGCTCTTTGGTTTGATGAGCAGCCACCTGTACTGCCAGATGTACAGATCCTCAGGCTTTTGTGCCTTTCAAGTCGGTATTCTGCAATCCAGTCACTCCGACCAGCAATCGGGTAACAGTCTCAAGCATTCAGCGTGGCTCACTCAGGAATTTCAGCTGGGATTTGGACCCTACAGGACTTTCCTTGGGGGAACTTGTCACGGCATGTTTGCGCTGACAGAGGGCTTTAGAAACAGAGTAATTTATATTACTTTTTGCAAGGTAAAAAGCCTTTAGGAAAAGTCATAAATAAATAAATCCTCTTTGTGAGCAAATCCCACCACTGAAAAGAAAACAAACAAAAAATCACCTTGTTGTTTTGAACAGATATCAACGGCACTTTTTTGATAGCTTCTCCTTTCTTTTCAAACTTCCTCCTATTTGAAGGATTCTTGAGGTTTTTGGTTTCCCCTGATCCAAGGATTACTGACTTACCTGTGTTGTATTCCTCCCAAGCACTCTTATACCAATATACCCAATGTGCAAGCACTTTTCTCTATAGCTTTGAAGAGGTATGGGGAGGCTGTACCGGTACCATTGTTTTACCTTTCTTTCTCACTTTTTTAACTCTTCCTTTATTGCTTTCTTTCATCTAACTCTCAGCTGTTGAACAGGCAGGCAACAATACAAAGCTAAACACATTAGTCATTGAAAGTACCTCCATCACCCTTCATCAGAATGTGTTTTGATTCTTCTGCAGCTGTACACTGCACAAAGACACATTCATGAAACCACACACAACTTTGGTTATTTTGAAGGCATGGGGAAAACAAGCAACAAGAGCAAAACAAGCAAAAAATCCAGGAATAGAAGTATCCTCTTTAATTGCTTTCTTACTGAAATTAAACTGTATTCTTCAAGAATGAATGCTTAAGGTGTCTAAATTAAATGCATGGAAAGCAATATTAGATGTAATTAAAATAAATACTTATATTTTTTAATAATTCTTATGGCAATTCTTACATGCAGTTTTACCTACTGTGAATCTTATTGTGTTAGTAAACAAATACAGAGGCTGAAATTAGACAATATCCACAATACTGACTTGTAAACACAATGGAAAATTACAGGTGTAGTGTGTAAGTTGAGACCTATTCTTATAATGTAGACTCATTTTTTTTTTCTGGGGCGGGGGAAAGAAGTGTGAGAGAATCAGAAAAATGATTGATTTGGGTTGAACTGATGTAGCAATAATTCAGGCTTGCTACAAAAATCACCACTTCCTTATCTCCACGTTTCTTTTCCAAAAGAAAATTCCTTCATTTAGGCATGGGTTAAGGTTTCCAACCTGTGGAGTAAACACTTTAAAAAGCACTGCAATCTTTTTCTTTTCATTGTCAATTGAAACAATTGCTGAAATAAGTGAATCTAATACACATAATAAATAAACTACTTGGATCCAGCTCTGCTCAAAATGGGTGCAAATTTACTTTTTGCTATGGGTTTATACAGTACCATGCACAGTGAATCCAAAACAATTCAGGCTCAGATTTTGAATGGATTCTCAGGCACACTTTCCACGTGTTACCTATTCCATCTGAAGCTATCAATCTGAAATAAATAGGCATCAGTTTATATTCTGCATAATAATTAATAAATAGATTTGAATTATCCTGAGAAGTTGAGTCTTGAAAAGCCAGAATTAAACTGAACATCCTGCCTGAAATCTAACAAATATGGCATACCTTACATTCCTTAACATACCATATTACAAATACAAATAACATAATTAACACACAATACAGGTAATAACAAAACCACAACCAAAACCCAGTAGCAATATATTGATGCCTGGTTGCCAAATTGCTGCTGAAGAGCTATTGTTACAGGGTGGAAAACAATGCAAAACAGGAGAAGAGTTCCCAGGGAAATGTTGTTTTTAAGAAATCGTTGCTCTTAAGTGGTTATCCTTATGCAAGCAAACATAAGGATAATAATAACAACACTAATTTAATAATTAATAAATAGTTCCTGAATCATAAACATACTGCACAAACCCTGACTAGGCAAAACCCTAAGTCATGCCTGTTCACTTTCATTCCATATTTTTACCTTGAAGGGTGACAAAGTCAACCTCCTCTCTCAGTTCTCCCCATAGGACCTCCAGGAATCAGGTGTTTCGAGCTCAACAGAGGCAGTGAGAAAGTGTGGGATTTTAGGGGCTGTGGTAAGCAACTTCAGAGGGCAACCACAGTATGAAATCCACATCGATCTTATCAACCTAGCAAGCATTTAAAAACTTCAATAGGAGTGAGCTAAGATCCATAAATCCATATGGCCTTAGTCTTAAGGTGAAGTTCCAATGGCTCTGAGATTTCAGCATAAATACTGCAAACAGCCCTATTATTAACAGGTGCTTATTCACGTCGGTTTGTGATGAAGGAAAGAGCTTATTATTAGTATAATAGTAAATCCATGTTATATGTATGGTACAACTAGCTAGTTACAAAAAAAGTTACAAAAATGAAGAGATAGAAAAGTCCTAAAACATAGTGCTGATGCATAATCCTCACAGAATCAGGCTATACGGTAGGAACGGGCTAATAAATATTAATATAGATAAATAAAGTAATAGGTAGTAATAAATAAATTTAGTATCATGACAATAAAATGGAAAGAGTAGCCTGAAAACAGCACACAAACTGTTTCCAAAATCAAGCAGAACTGATCTAAAGCTTGGAGACAATGAAGTAGAAGAGAGGTTAATCTGATCATGCAGCAATCCTTATGACCCCTTCATGTTGATAGGATCATTCCTCTTAAGAGGAATTAAAACTTACGAAGAAATAAATATGCTAAATTGTACTGAGATGAAAATCATGTTTTGCTGAAAATAGCTGTGCTGTGAAGGCATCACTGCATCACTATCTGTTTCTGAAGGCAAGGTGCCGATTTTGAATAACCTGCTTCTGCAGGAACCTATTCATTTGCCCAGTGTGTTGCCTCACTGCTTCAGTAGTCTCTCTTCTCCAGCATCTAGCAGAACACCATGATGCACCTAGATTTTCCATTTGTTTCAACAAAAAATAATGCTAATGAAATATCAGCCAGCTTCCATTCATGACTGGTCTAAGTTTGTCGTGGTTTAGCCCCAGTCGGCAACTAAGCACC
>VYZW01007570.1:0-17588 GCA_013401315.1 Balaeniceps rex | reverse complement strand
AATATATATATATATATAAAAAACATAGATATTCATATATATATAAAAAATATAGATATTCATATATATATATATATATTAAAAAAACCCAGAGGTATTTACCTGAGCTTGATATATCCCCGCGGGTTTTGAGTGCACAGAAGCTGCATTACACGTCTCTGCTTCTTCTACAACCTCATTAGGGCTTGCACGCAAATGACCCCGGGGTTACGTCGCTTCGGCATCCAAGCGGAGGGTGCCGTGGATGTTGCTGACCTTTCTCATCCCGAGAAGGACGCGCACGTATTGCCGATGGGAGGACAAGAAAAAAACCCGCAGCCGGTGGCATAAAGCAGCTGCTGGGCTCAGCATGGAGATGGGCAGCACCTGGGAAGGGGGAAGCGATGCTCGGCAGCAGGAAACGGGGGCTCAGGACCTTGGGTAGAGGCACTTTCTTGCACGGTTCAGCTGGACATGGAGAGGGGACGGAGCAGCCGGCTGCTCTCGGTGCTGCATCCCATCCACCACAGCCCCTGCGCTGCCCGCAGCCGGCTCAGGAGTCCCACAGGACCCCTTGGGCAGGGTTTGGGCATCCCTCCCCGGTGCAAAAAAAGCCATGGTCTTGTTGATAGCCATGGTCTTGTTGACCCCTGCGAGGAGCGAGCGCAGCTGAAGGACCCCTGCGATCCGGGATGGGGCACATCCACCCCAGGCTGACCCATGTCCCTGCTCCCCAGGACCCCCACGTCCCTGCCCCACCACCTGGGATGCCCCTGGCCTCGCACACACAGGAGATGGGTAACCCAAAGCCGTCCTTGGGGTGCACGGTTCCTTGGGAGCGCCTCCCCCCCTCGCCGTGCCGCCCCCGCCGGCACGCTCGCCAGGTCCTGCCTGCTCCCAGCTGTTCATCCAGCTGAGCCCCACGCACTAAGGTGGGTCTGGATCCGGCAGCGAGTTCCCGGCGATGAATCAGCCCGTCCTGGTTTGCACCAGGACCCCAAGCAGAGGGGCAGCGGCCGAGCGCCAGCCTGGCCTCGGCCCTGTGCCTGCGAGTAGGCAGCGATTACCTGCGGTGCATCCGGCAATCCGGCACGAGCTGAGCCCGTGCAGCCACAAACCTCCGCCCTGAGCCAGGGAAGCCCATCCAGAAGGAGATACGCACTAAAAATACACGCACGTGCAGCGGCTGGACCAAAATCTGGCACCGTGCGCCTGCATCGGGAGCATCACGTTCAATCGGGGCCAGCAGCGAGCCTGGGGCAGAGCCCCCACCCGCTCGCCATCACCAGTATCGATGCGTTTTCCAGTTTTTTGGGAGAAATCCCAATTTCCTTGGAGCCGGCAGCACTGCAACGGGAGAATTGCCAGCCAACTGTGACCCAGGGGACAGCGGGCGATGCCCAGAGAGGAGCGATGCCTCCAGGGAGCTTGCGGCCACCGCCATGCCCCACACAGGTGGGGACATTAACCCCTGTCACACGTGGCCGGGGACGGGGTCCTGCAACCAGGGGCTGAAAAAGAGGAATTGGAGCCCGGGCCAGTGACCACCTTTGCACAACGCCACATTGCAACATCCCCCGCAGCTGAATCAGGACGAAACTTGCTGATGCGCCCGGATCGGCGGGTCCAGCCCGGAGAAAGGAGAAGGGACCCAAAAAGCCCAGATTTCTGCACCAGGCGGGGATGATGCCAACCTGGGCGGCACGTGACCGGCACGCTGGTGTCCCGCTCCCAGGGGCTTTGCGGGACCCCCGGGATGGGGCAGCAGCTCCACGGGGTGCTGGATGCCAGCAGCGATGCAGAGTATGCCACGCCTGTGGCATTTTGTGGCATGGGGCAGGTCCCCATGAGCCCAGGCGAAGCAGTCCCCCCACGGCAGCTGTAAATGCAGTTCATTCCCAAAAGCAATTAAAAAAAAAAAAAAAAAGTGAGAAACATGGTCCTGGCTGGGGCGAGTCGCAGAGGCTGGCTCTGCCGGCAGGACCCATCCTGTCCTCTCCCACAGTAACACACCCCAGTCCCCCCAGTATCCCCCTCGCGAGCCTTCCAGCGACCTTTCCAAATACCTCATGCAGGGTCACGCTCTCCCGCTGCTCCGTGCCGGGGAGGACCAAGTCGGGGTGCCAGGGCCACTCCGTGCCCAGCGAGGAAGAGGAGCTGCTCAGCCCAGCCCCAGCGCTGAAGGCTCTCATCCCTGCACGGACCCCGGTGCCGCAGGGCCAGGCGCAGGCACAGTGCCGCTTGCCGCCGGTTTTAAGGGCGAGGGGAGGGGGAAGGAATCGCGGCAGCATCCATCGCCGGGGTTTTCTTGGCAGCACGATGCTCCGTGAGCAACAGCTGGGAGAGGGTGTGACGCTGGGAGCTGGGAACGCTGGCCCGGATCCTGCCGCGACCTAGCGCGAGGAAGCAACAAGCCACTTCCCAAGGGGCCTCCTTTCCTGTCCCGTCCCCCCGGCGGGGAGCACACCGCCCTAACGAGGGCTAACGAAGCACAGAGGGCTCCGGAGCGATGCCTGCCCCAGCTGGGGAGCCCGAGGGGAGGCAGGTGGCTGCCAGCCACCCCGCCGCGCTGTCCCCACCCTGGGTCACCCGCTGTCCTCCCCCCCCCCCCCCCCCCCCCCCCCCCCCACCCCTCCCCAACCCTGTGTCACCTTCNCAAGACGTTGAGTCACTTCCCTTCGTCAGATCTGGCTCCCAAACGCGGCTGCTGCTGCTGCTGCTGCTCGGGGGCTGGTTTCCCCCATGGCTTTCATCGCACCAGGATGCAGCAGCTGCTTGCCGGCAGCACCCCTAGCCCCGGCTCACCAGCCCCGGCTCACCAGCCCACGGCGGGGCTCCGCGGTAGCAGCTCCATCACCCCCCCAGCCCCATTAACACATGCAAAGCAAGGCTTTGGGGGAGCACCGGGGGGGCTGTGAGACCCACCAGGCTCCCCCAGGCAGGAGGGATGGGGTTCAGGGAGACCCTGGCCCCCAGCCCCAAATGGGGAGGAAAGCGGGAGGTTTTCCAGGGCAGCCCCCTCCCACACGGAACAGGAGGTTTGGATAACCCCGCGCTTGATGTGGCACCGAGAAAACCCCTTCCCTCCCCGCGCAGCCCCCCCACTCCCCAGCCGCAGCCACCCCAGCCCTGGTGTTTAAACCAGCCGGGATAAGAGCCAGAGCAGGGTTTGGGTCCCCACGGTTTGGGTGCAAAGGCATCACCTCGGAAGCACAAGGAGGTTTGGGGGTGATGCCCCCATTTTACCCTCCTCCTGCCAACAGGACTCTGCCCGGGGAAGGAGCAGGATTTGCCCTGTCCGGACACACCAGCGCCCGCTCAAGTGGCACCGGCGCTGCCCTGGGTTTGCCACCGGCCCGTTCACCCATCTCCCTAGCAGAAAGGTTGCTCATACATTAAGGGCAATTAATTAAGGTGAATTAATTATCCTTGGTAGTTAAGACAGCCCGCAAAGCATCTTCCGGACCAAGCCAGCAAGGGGGAAAGAATAACTGCAAAGGAATGTTATCTCCTTCGGTGTGCTGGCAGTCAAAGAGTGCAACTGCAGAGCAGCTCCTGGATGAGGCCCGAAAAGATGCACGGCCCAGGCAGCGCCGGGTGGCACGGAGCCCGTGCACGGGACAGGCAGCGTGGTGGGAGCCGGGGGCTCCCAAAAACCACCACAGGGCGTGGTGGGGCTGGGGATGCTCGGCCACGGATGCTCCTGCGCGTGGCTTTGCCAAGGGCTGACCTGGGGGCACAGCGCTGCAGTGATGCCGTACTGCGATGACAGGCAGCACCGAGGGGTCCTGAGCCAAGACCCGGCACGGCCGCTGTTTCCCCAGCAAGGCTGAGCTTTGCAGTCTGCAAAGCACTGGGGAGCTGAGCAACGTGCCTGGGCAGGATCAGTCCATCCCCTTGCCACCGAGTCCTTTCCCAGGCACCTGCCACTTGCGCTGGGCAAGGCAGGACGCAGGATCCTGCTCACAGGCACTTACCCCTGTGCTTAGCAAGACGGTGAAGTTAAAAACACGCTGACTTGGGATGAAACGTCATACCCCGAGTGTTTGCCCTGTGCTGCAGTTTGCGGTTTTCCTCCGAGACGCTCGGTGTCGCCTGCTCAGCAAACCACTGCAAAGAGCAGTGGGCTACGGAAGGACAAACACCCTGCTCCCGGGGGTGGTGACCGTGCAGAAACGCCGTGGCATTGCAGGAGCAGCTGCGGGGAACAGCTCGGTGCACGAGCACGGGGCTGGCAGCTCCCATGGTGATGCCGGGCACCAAAGCCAGCGGAGTCTTTGGCATCCATCAGGTCCCTGGCAAGCACACCAAGTGCCACCCACACCGAGCAAAGCAATTATAGCTCTAAAGTCAGCGGTATCGGGAACTGGTTGATTTAGGCTTATTATAACCCCCCCAACACCTCCCTGCAGAGCCAGGGTGAAAGGACCGAGCCCAGCAGGTCCGACCCAGCTGGTATGGGTGCTCAGCCTCCTCTCCTCTCCTCTCCTGGGCGGGCGGTGGGAACCCGCCTGAGTCACCCCGAAGCAGATGTCCCACTTAATGTGGAAGAAATTGCATGAAGCTTTTCCCTCCGGGGAGCTTTCTCCGTCATTCAGCAGCACTTTCCCTCGGTCTGGGCAGAGCTGCGGGGGGAAAAAACCCACACGAAATGGCTGGAAAGGGAGCTGGGTTCAGCTGTGAGGACACGACACGGCTCCCACCCAATTTCCCAGCCCCAAACCCTGCCCTGTTTCAGGGCTGGGTTTATTATGCCCACGGACAACCGCTGCCCTGCCTTTCCCACGGGCGGGCCGTGGGGAGCTCATCCCTCCCGCTCCTGGCTTCACGACCCACTGCGGTAACGAGCTGCGTATCCCGTTACTGCCTCGCGATCCAAGTGGAAATGAAAACTCATTGCACAAATAAAAACCCACATACAGGATGTCAAATAGACTGCTCGCTTTCCCCATTTCACTGATTTGATACAATCACGGAAAAAACAGTCCCAACCTTGTGCAACTGGGGGCTTATAAATAGCAACACAGCACGGGAACCCAGCAGGACTCTGCGCAGCCACGTCTGCGCTGGGACGACGCTGCCGAAACCCGCTGCAGTCCCAAGGCTGGAAACAGCACTGCTGGAGGCACCGCGTCCCACCGCGCGCCACCGCGTCCCACCGCCGGGATGGGTGGGACAGGGCCAGCCCGGCCATGGCATCCCTGCACCAGCGGCAGGCTGCGAGGCTTGTGCCAGAGCTGCTGTTTCAGCCCCAAATTTCCCTCCTGCCGTGCCTCCCCCACCTTCCTGTCCTGGTTTTGACACTTCCCCACCTTCATTTGTGTCCGATTTTGCAGCATTTGTCCCCAGGCTGTGCCTCCCTCCCAGGACAGCTCTCGGATGCCTCCTCCGGGGAGGATGCTTTTCCCTCTGGCTGCATTAGCCGTACCACCCCGGCCACCACCGTGCACCGGCTTTTACAGCGGATGGGCAGTTCAGTCCCCCGCTGCCTTCGTATCCACGGTCGGGCCTCGCACGGGCAGGGCACGCTCCTGTTAAGCAGGAGAGCCGCAGTCGTCAACACTCCTTCAGCTCACGCCAGGCCTCTCAGGCCATGGAAAAGAGGGAGCTTTAAAGCAAATGTATCAGCTGTGGGTTATACAGCGCCTTTTTCAGGCAAAGCATCCCCGAGGGTTCCCTAAAGCACTGTTTGGTACTTGAGCGGTGCTCAGAAGCACACGCGGCACATGCAGGAGAGCAATGCACACCCACGGGCTGGGGTACGGCTCCAGCACTGCCCCTTCTCACCCCCGGCAGCTGGAAAACACCCCTGGCAAAGCAGGGCTGATGCAACGGGTTGCAAACACTCCCGGTGCGCAGCCCTGCCGCCAGCAGGACCCTGCCCCACCAACAGCCCCATGCATCGGCTGCCGCCCCCCCGCTTCCACCCCAAAACGGGCTGAGACGCTGCGGCGGGGGCAGGATGACAGCTCACCCCGGGGAGAGCGGCTGAGCCGGCAGTGATGGACGTGCCCACGCTGGGCGATTTATTGGCGGTTTCCAATTTGTGCGGGAGCTGTCAAGGGCCACCAAGAGCTCCAGGCGCAGGGATGAGGGATTGCTGGGCACGGGCGCTTTGTTTTATTTTTAAAGGCCAGCACGGGGCATCCTTTGCAGCATTACCAAGTCACTTGTTTCTCGCCTTCGAGCCCCCCAGCAGGCGACAGACAGGACATCACCTGGACGGGGATTTACAAGCAGATGTGGCTCTTGGCATCAAATCCCAGCTGCGGTCTCGGCTGGCTCCCACGGAGGCACAGGGAGCACCGATGCGCGGGATGGTCGGACCCAGCAGCACTCCGGGGTCTGTCTCGCCTCTTTCAATCCCCATGGGAATTTTGGGATGAGCAGGAACCTCCAGCCTCACCCCTTTCCCACAGGAGGCCCTGCCTCTGCCCACAGCCATGTGGGAGGGGGTGAGAGCAAGAGTTTCCTACATATTTCCACCAAAAAAAAAAATTTATTTGGAGCAGTAAAACCCCAGGGGGAATAAAAATTCCCTTTGCAAAGGGAGAGAGACAAGGAGCAGCACCCGGCTCCCACACACAGCGCTTCACCCCCTGGGGCTCGTTAGGGGCTCAGGGCACTCCATCGGCTTCGGTGGGAATTGGAGGACATCGCAGCTGAGATGCAAAGCAGGAGATGAAGCATCCCAGCATCACAGGGCACCCTGCCCCGGGCTCCCTGCCCGCAGCCACAGGCAGCGTTTCCCCCACTCAGGGGTGTGGGTGACCCAGCCCTGCTCACACCCACCGGCCTCTGACATCTGCCAAGGAAGCAATTAGTCTGGTAACGAGCATGTCATCAAAACATGAGCCAGGGTCACCTCGCCTGTCCCCTGGGACAGAGCTAAGGGCTTTGGTGTGTCCACACTGGGCAACTGCACAGCTTTAGTCTGCATTTCTCTCCCCTGCAGCTTGATTCATTACAAAACCACGGGACTGGTTGGGGTTTTGCTTTCCCCCCCCCCCATATAGGCCACGGCTGCCCTGCAGGCAAACGATGACAGTGGCACGGGCTGGTGGCCCCAGCTGGCACGTCCCCGAGGCAGCGCAGGCTCTTGCCCCATCGCCTCCTGCGGAGCCCTGCTGGGGGGCACGTCTCCCACGTGCCAGAGATGCGCTTCATCCATCACGTAACGAAATGTTCCTTCGGCATCCACCCTGACCTGCTTCTGCCCTGTCTCTGCGGGCACTGCTCTTCCAGCACCCCGAAATCAGCCCCCACCACAGTGACATGTCCAATTGCCCTTTGGTGAGGAGCTGGAAAAACAAACCAAGATCCTGGGGCTGATATTTGGGGACCATCCCGCTATCCCCAGGCTCAAACACGCAGCAGGTTTCCCTGAGAGCCTTCCAGTCCCCTCCCAGTAGAGGGATCCCACAGAGGTTCATACCCGGAGCTCAAGGTCCAGGATGAGGAATCACCAGCAGCATCTGCCCCAGCAAAGCTCCTTGGGCCACAGCCTCGAGGACGCTCAGGGTCCCTACTGCAGCCCCCAGGCTCCCAGCCCAGCTCCAGCCATTAGCCCAGGGGCTTTATGGAGAGCCAAAAACCTCAGCCCAGCTCCATTTCACCTTTGCTTCATGGGGGACATTCAGGGAGGGTCTCTCCTACCTGGTTTCCAATTCAGCATCTCCAAGCTGCCACCAGCCCCCCAATTTGGGGGGAACCACGGCGGTCACAGCCCCTGTCCCCTGCAAAGCCCGTGTGAGCCCCCACCACAGCATCCCCGCAGGGGGTTGTCCCAGGAGGGCAGCGGCTCCCCCCAGCTGAGCACCAACATCCAGACTAGCTTCATCACAGCGCAGAACCGGTGCTGGAGAGAGCTCCTGCCCCCTTTGTATGGAGGTAGCTGGGGCTTTCCAGGGAGATCCATTCCCGAGGGTACAAGAGGCTGAATTACTCCCTGGGCTGCGGCTGAGCTGCCGGGGGATTTGCCTCCAACCAGCCCAGCCTGGGGAGAATAAACCCATTTCGTGCCTTTTAAATTGCACACCTCAGCCCCTGGATTTTTAAGGTTGATCTCACCAAAAAGACGCAGGCCCTGGGGCATATCCAAAACCCATCACCCCGACCGCGGGTTTCTCTGCCTTTCTCTGGGGGCTGCTCCGATATCTCATACCGGGGTTGAGCCTGCGTTGCATGGGGTGGGATGAGTGAGAGCCTTCCTCCCCCCTCGCCGGCACTGCCTCTGAGACCTCTCTTGGTCAGTATGGAAGAAGTTAAACTGAAAAAGGACTGATGAGTTGGTGGAGGAGGAAAGCAAGATGCACAGCCACACGTGCCCAGTGCTCATCTCTTTAGGATACCTGGCCAAAAAGCACCTGAGCACCAAGCGGAGCTGGTTCCCGCAGGACGATGCTGAGGAGGAGTCTGGAGAGACACGTTTTATCCTCATGGTGGGAGTACACTGGGTACGGCCACGCCTGAGGATGGAGCAGCACAGGGAGAATTTGGGTTGCACACGTAGATGTTGCACATTATTGCTGAGCAGAGGCAGCCACAGGGACTGGGCAGCAATGCTGGGTGCACCCCCAGTCTGCTCCCAGGGAGGTGCCTCCGCGTCAGCATCATCCCAGCACGGCAGCTACATCATCCTGGCACAGAATCTTCATCCACCCCCGGGTCCTGGAGCCACCTCGCAGCCCTAAACCGTGCCATGAGAGCAGGGTGTTGTTGTTTGCTCAGAGCAGCTGGAGAAATAAAATTCCTTTTATTTGTCTTCTCAAAATTATTTTTGTTTCTCCTCTCTGGACAGCATTTCCCCGAGGCTCTCTAGTTCACTTGCTGTAAACCTGGTGCCTCTCCGTGATGCTGAGACACCTCCGAGCTCTGAAATACTCTGCTCCCCCCCAGGAGATGGTCCCACCACCGATGGCTCATTCGAGCCCGTTTGTCATTTAAATTCTCTCTCAGGCTTTTAATCTCTGGAAATTTAATGGCACGGCCATAAGCTGAAGTAAGGAGGCAGCTGATCCACCCTTAATAAATCCCGAGCTGCAGGAGATGCTTCAGGACAAACCTTCAGCCGAGGAGACTCATGAGCTGGTGGGTTTTGGTGTGCTCCCGGGTGGGCACGTGGACGGGCACCAGGAGAGATCTCCATCGTGCCCATCCGCAGGACAAGGTTTTAGGTCAAAAACACGAACATCTTAATGTGACACCTTTTTTTAAAGAGGTTCCTTTAATTCCCCCCTCCGGGTTCCCATTTTTTTTTTACAGCATGAGTGAAATTAAGAACTTCTGTGATTAAAACCACTCACAGCAGAAAGAAAATCCCTGTGCTGGGGAACGGGTCTGGTTCTGGCTGGACTTTGTTAATAAAGGGCAAAATGAGGTTATTTTCTTTCCCACCAAGGAAAGAGAGGCAGCAAGCGCCGGCGGGTCCTGCGAGCCCTTCATCCCGGCTATGGCCACATGGATGTGGTGGGGACCACAAAACAAGGCCACTGAGTAAGGGATTAAAACGACAATGATTTCGGCTTCTTTCTGCGAGTTACGCACCAGGTCCTGCCGCCTCCATCAATTAATTTGAATTCCCCGCGGAATCCTCTCCGTGTGTTTTGTTGTACAAGATTAATGGTGAATATAAAATTACATTTTTCACCTTGGGACATCGCTATAAATCTGGAAAAAGCCCCAGCGAGCACCTTCCCATAAATATTCAGAGACTGAGCGTACGGCCGAATCCTTTGGGATTCACGCTCACAAACAGGTTTCCCCGGAGCTCTTTGCACGCCGGTGCGGCACAGCACACCCCTCCGTGCTCTTCCCCTCCTGGAAGGTGGTTTGGAAACACGAGGACCAGAAAGTTGAATTTCCAAGCGCGGTGCTGCACCTTCGTTTCACAGCTTTTATCTCATTTTAAGGATTTTTATCCCCCAGCTGTTCGGCGGAGGCCGGAGGGAATGGCTCTGCGGCTCACTATGGGCAGAGCAAGCTGGCACACGGGGGATGCTGTGCGTGTGTGTGTGCTTTTATTATCCTTAAAACAGGTTCGTGGCCAGGCAGCTTCTGATATCAGCACAGGTCTCCCCCGCTCTGCACCCCCAATTTACCCCCTAATTGTTAATTTTCCCAGAACCGAGTGTTTTCTCCGGGCGCAGCGTCGCCCTGAAACAGTTTCCCGCAGAAAATGTGGCGTTTGTCTCTTTAACTCAGATCTTTTGACTCAGAGTGGATTTTTTTTAACGTGACATCTTTTATGGGAAACACTGCTTGCGTCTGCATCTCAGAAGAAAAAAAAAAACACAAACGCTGAGTTTGGAAAATGGGAAGGCTGGGGCATCTGTGACTGTGCAAGCTCAGACAGCTTCTCCGCACCTCGGTGGGTGCAAGGATGCGGCTCGGCGTCAGCATCCCTGCCCTCTCCTGAGGTCCCCGCTCTTCATTTGGTGGTACAGTGGCCACCAACCCCTGGCTCTGGGGGAATTTAGGATGGAGCGGGGTGAAACTTAGATTAGATATTAGGAAAAACTTCTTCACGGAGAGGGTTGTCAAGCACTGGAACAGGCTGCCCAGGGAAGTGGTGGAGTCCCCATCCCTGGAGGTATTTAAAAGCGGGGCAGATGAGGTGCTTAGGGACGTGGTTTAGTGGTGGACAGGTACGGTTGGACTCGATGATCTTAAAGGTCTTTTCCAACCAAATGATTCTGTAATTCTGTGTGAAATGCAGCCCTGCCAGGTCTCCGTGTTCGGATGCCGAGCATCCCACCGGGCAGAAGGACGATGCTGACAGTGCTTTCATGGCTTGCATTGGCTGTGAAACCACTGAAGCTTAATACGGGCTCATCTTCCATGCCACACTTCAGCATCGCCCTAAAAATCCGCAGGTTGTGCTTCTCCCACAGCCGGTGTCCCCTGTGCAGGGACCGCGGTGGCCAGATACCAAGTGCAGATAGAAGCGAGTATTCCTGCAGCCTCCCGGCAAAAATAGAACCATCGATGTGACACGGCTGATAAACCCCTCGGGAAATACCCAATTATTTATGCCACCAGCTGGATTTGTCTTAATAACCGTAAAGGGTTTCAACTACACAAACCCTGATAATAAAACCTTCTTTATCTTTTATGTTTGGGGGTTTTTTTTAATATATAAATCCACTTTTCCTTGCAATTAATTTCTGAGCAATCACTGCTCCAAAAAGCAAGGCTTTGCAGGGACAAGTGTTTCTGCGGTCGGCCGACGCTCTCTGACTTTGCCCATGGCCTCATCCTGCTTCCCATCGCCGGCAGCCGGTGGGGACGGGTGCGGGGGCTGCCGGGCGCCGGGCTGGGAAGCGGCACGGCCGCCGCCTCATTGTGGAAAGGCTCAGCATCTCTGCCAGGTCCCAGCCGCTCCGGCTGCCGGCTCCGAGCAAGCGATGCCATTTTCGGTCTCATTTTGGCTGGGGTGTGGCCTTGGTGCAGGTCCCTGGGGCTGCGCTCCCCCCGCGCTGGTAAAAATAACAGCAACATATGTTTCATTCCTGAGCCCGTGCCAGCGGTGGGACTATTTCTGGAGCGATGAGAGAGTCGCTCGGCGGTGCTGGGGGAGCCACGGGGACACCTGCGTCCCCCTGCAGCTTTTTTCCGCGGCCGGACACGGCTCGAGCATCCTGATGTCCAAAGCTCAGCCCCGCGCTGGATGCAATCCTCCCCCGGGACTGGCACGACGGACAGGAGCCTGCTCCTGAAATGCACCTGTTATCTGACAAATATTTCAAAGAAATAAATAAACGTTGGGATTTATGGAAAGGGATTAATTAGTCCTGTTGATGGAAGCCAGATCCAGAATTTGCCTTGGAAAGAAAACAAATCAGAGCCCAAAAGGGAGCACAGGGAGGGAAAGCCGTGCCGCAGAGCTGCACGCAAATGTTCCGTGTCACATTATACAGAATTAATGCTTCAGCTTGTCTGTGCAGATGAAAAGTCTTTAACCTAAAGAATCAATTAAGTTTCCTCACAGACAGCCTAATCTAACCCGGGGGGGACTCCGGGGGGAGCGGAGCCCCTCGCCTCTCTCGACGGCAGCCGTAAATCCCTGCCTTGTTACGGCTCTGATCTTCAGAGCCCCGGCAGCCGCCTGCCGCAGCTCCAGCCGGGTGCGGAGCTGACTCCATCCAGGTGGAAACCACAGCCTAGAAATGAAATCCATCATCTACTGCCGAGGAGATTGAGGGTGAGGAAGAGGAAACGTGTGGCCACCGTCACCTCTGCCGGCTCTGGCTGTCAGTGTCCTTGTCTGGCTGGAGCACTCTGGCATCGCCCATCCATCTGTCCATCTGTCCATCTGTCCAGACCGCTCCAACATCCACCTGTCCCTCTGGACCACTCTGAACCTACTCAGACTCACCCTCCTGGCCGTGCACCCAACTCTGCCTGTCTGTTCGTCCATCTATCCATCCATCCATCCATCCATCCCGACAACTCCAAGCCTGATCCACCACCATCCATCCATCCATCTGTCTGGAGCACACAGGACGGGGCAACACAAGCGGTACCAGAGCTCCCTTCCCTGCATCCCGGGGCTCGCGTGCCCATTTACAGCCCGGCTGGAAAACATGGCTCTTCCCCCTCTGACTCACAGTGATGGTTTGAAACATTTTTTATGATCTGAGCGGCCTGCATCCTGCACTGAAAAAGCATCTTCAGGATTTCCTGGAACCGGCTGGTCCCGCAGCGCCTGTAAATCTGGCACAGTAGTAACAAGCAAGAGCATCCCCGCAGACGAGGGATTTGGGGAAGCCCGGGGAGAGGGACAAGACAGCCGCAAGCAGCAGGACACCCTGGCACTCACGGCACACACTTGCAGAGCAGCGGCACAGAATGAATCACGTATTTTTAATTACAGGGGGGAAAAAAAATCAGTTTTGTTCCCAGATGCGCAGCTCACCCGGAGCGTGGCATCACCCTGGGAGCCGGGCAGCTGCCTGGGATGCACCAGGGCTGGGTCAGGACCGACCCCGGGGCTGAGCGGGGGGCCGGAGGGGTGGGAAGGGGGGGAGCAGGGCTGGCAGCCCCCCGGGAGCGGGACCAAAACGAGTCACCTCTGCCACTCGCAGTTATTTAACACCCGCCAGGCAGCCATCACCGCCGGGTAGGACATGCTGCACGGCAACTTCTGGGGCACGGGCAGGGGTCACCCAGCTTGCAGCAGCTCCCGGGGGACGTGGAGGTGATGGCCGTGGCCTGGCTGGCTCTGCGCACACACATGTGATGAGTTGGGGAGGTCTCAGCTCAGACCCACGAGTCTTGCACCCTTACGGGTCTTGCAGTGGGTGGCAACGAGATGGGGACGTCCCCGCATCCTGACGGTGACGCTCCTTCAAGGCGGGTTTGCCTACCCGGTGCCAGCCTCCCCAGGCCATGATGGGGCTGTGTGACCTGGGGGTGGGCAAATGTGGATTTCTGAGGGTTAAAGAGGGTGTAAAGCCGGCAGCCGGCACACCTACCCTGCCCATCCACTGCCGTGCTCTCGCCAGCAACGGCCAGTCTAAGTACACATCCAGCCTGTGCCGTGATGACAAGGGGATGTCACCCAAAGCATCCAGAAACGAACAGCTTGCTCAGATGCTCAGTTTATCGACGAGCTAATGGATGTACCAGTTCATAACCGCACTGGTGACACACTGGTGACACTCCAGGCTTGCCGTCCCTCGCTGGAAGGAGCTCAGCATCATTTCATCCAACCCCACGAGTGATTTCTCTCCATGTAAGAGACCACTATGAAGGCAAAAGAACCCAGCTTTGACTTTAACAGAAACAAAAAAACCCCTCTGCTAATTTTATCTCCAAGGCAGGCTATTATTAACGTGTCATTATTCTTCAGAAAATTTTGATCCTGCCTGGCCCAAGACACATAAAGTCTCTATAAACTCCAGTGCGTGATTTACAACTTGGCATCAGGGAACCGGAGTGAAGTAATTCAGCCCTGTCACTTTTTTTCCTATTTAAAGGCATGCCGCAATTAATGTTTGCCCACCGTCAGACCTGCAGTCAAACTGGCATCTGCCAGGCGGGAAAATCACCATTTTTCATTTGACAGAGATTAAATCATCGTAAACACATCCCCCAGCAGAGTGGGACAGCCCCCCGGCGCGGGCGAGGACCGGGTCCAGGAGCCCCTGGCACTGATGCAGGCAGGGACGGGCAGCTCCGGCAGCCCATGTCATGGGGAAGTGACATTTTCAGGGCTTTTCTCCCCAATTTCTTCCTGCATAGGGCCCCAGCAGCTGAGCAGCAGCACCGAAGTGCAGGCGTGGGGTGGGCGATGACGGGATTGCTGCTGCCTTCTCACTGTCGCCTGCAAATTAAATTGGCCACCGGGATAATTGCTGGGGGCTTGGGCTCCCTCCGTCCTCCCCCCGTCTCTTTTTGTGATGGCAGGCTGGGGCGGTGGGGGGAGGCTGTTGACAGTGCCGCCGAGTTAATTGGGAGCAAGAGGGCTGGTGTCGTTAAAGCACGGTTTTAATCAGGCTACGAGCATCTCCTGCCAGGGAATCACGGGGGTCGCACGCCGCAGCCCCCGGCTGCACACGGCGTCTGGGCTGCTCTCCTGCCTGTCCTCGGCCAAGCGGAGCCGCATCCTGGGGACAGCGTGGGGACCCACGGGGACCCTCGCCGTATGGGCTCTGCGAGGAGGATGAAGGAAGGGCACTGGAGCCTTCCTCACTGCGGCAGCCCTGGGGCAGGGGATGAGCCCCATCCCCAGGCTGGCTCCCAGCGGCACGGGGAGCGGCTCCTCCGGAGGATGCGCAGGCTGGGTTTTGGTTGCTCTGGTTTTCCTCGTGTTCAGATCAAACCTGCGTCCCAGCTGGGGCCTGAAATGCCCCTGATGAGGTTTCGAAGTCCCCGGCTCCTGCACACCCGCTTTGATCCCTGAAGCCCCAGACCCCTGAAGCCCCAGACCCCGGCGCTGGAGCCAGAGGCTCGGAGGCTCGGAGCGGCTCCTCTCGGTTCCAGCTGGCAAACCAACAGCTCGAGGCTCCCCATGCCGAGAGAAGCCCATCCTTCCTCCGAGGCGATGGCTCCTGAACCGACAGACAGCTGGCAGGAGGCCGGGTCCCCCCACCGCCCCGGGATGCTGCTAACCCTGCTGGCACCGGGGCTGCCCTGATCCTGCCCCGCTCCCCCGGTGTGAATCCGGAGCGGCTCTGCCAGGCTCCCGGCACACCGGGACCGCTCCTGCCATGGACTTTTACTCTCAAATCTGTGTGCGTTAAAGGAGGAGCATGGGAAGAAGCAGGGCCACCGGGGAGCAGCGGGACGATCGTCGCTCATGTTTTATACCCTGCAGAAGGGATATTTTCTGTCTTTGGTTCTTTATTCCCAAGCTGAAGCTGTTTCCCATCCTGCCAACCCCCTGGCCCAGCCAGGAGAGCCCCCCTCATCCACCCGCTGTCAAATCCTCACTTTAATTACATGCCCTGCCAGAGGTCTTCTGCAATTATCCAGCTTTAATTTCCTGCAGCCACGTGTCCTCCGGAGCTTGGGAATCTCCTGGCCGGCAGCCCAGCGCTGGGCAAAGGGCCGCTCGCCGTGTCCTGCTCACACCTTTGCAGCTGGGCAGAAAATTAGCAAAGAGCCGGTGTCAGGAGCTGGGTTCTTGGGATGTTTCCCCGATCCCTCGTTGGAGCCGGCGGAGGTTTCTGCCCACAGTTGCAGGGTTGGAAGCGCGGGGTTTGCACCGGGCAACCTGCTCGCTCTTAATTAACCTGCAGATGTGTCTGCATCACGTCTTTTATCCAGGATGCGAGGGGTGAGGTGTAATTCCCCGCTGCGTGCCGGTAGGAACCTGTGTAAAACAAACCGCTCTGCCCACGTCGGGGACTGGGAGAGGAACCACCAAGCACCGGTGCCGGCCCCGGCTTTTTGTGGGATTTTTCTTCTCCTCCTTGCAGGGAGGGGCCTCTGGCTTCCCACCGCCTCGCTCGCACCCCGCGGCGGAGGCAGAGGGGATCCAACAAGCCTGAGCCCCCCTAAATTGGTCAATGCTGGTCAGGCACTGGCAGAGGCTGCCCAGAGAGGTGGTGGAGTCCCCATCCCTGGAGGTGTTCAAAAAACGTGTTAGACGTGGCATTTCGGGACACGGTTTAGTAGGCATGGTGGTGGTGGTGGGTTAACGGTTGGACTGGATGATAGGCTGAGAGAGTTGGGGCTGTTCAGCCTGGAGAAGAGAAGGCCCCGGGGAGACCTTAGTGCGGCCTTGCAGTGCTTCAAGGGGGCCTAGAGGAAAGATGGGGACAGGCTTTTTAGCAAGGCCTGTGGTGACAGGACAAGGGGTGATGGTTTTAAACTAAAGGAGGGCAGATTTAGGCTGGATATAAGGAAGACATTTTTTCACAATGAGGGTGGTGAAGCACTGGCACAGGTTGCCCAGAGAGGTAGTGGAGGCCCCATCCCTGGAAACATTCCAGGTCAGGTTGGCCGGGGCTCTGAGCAACCTGATCTGGTTAAAGATGTCCCTGCTCACTGCAGGGGGGTTGGGCTGGATGGCCTCTAAAGGTCCCTTCCAACCCAAAGCATTCTATGATTCTACAATTCTATGATCCTAGGGGTCTTTTCCAACCTTAATCATTCTATGATTCTAAATATCATAGCTTGGAAAATGCAATCCCAGCTCCTGGGTTTGCCTGCAGAGAGACCAGAGGGGGGGCGGAAAGCAGCAGGAGAGAAAAATGGGGGATCGGGGAGATGCCAGGCTGGCCCGAGCAGAGCGGGGCCGGGCAGGCACCGGCGGCAGCTCCAGCCCGGCACAGGGCTCCCACCGCAGCCGCACCGGATCAGGCTGGCTGCTGGCCCCCCAGAGCCCCCCGCTCGCTCCAGCCCCAGCGTGGCAGCGGGGCCAGCCAGCCGGGCACTTAAATAATTTACAAGGGCCTTGGAAGCCGGGCCAGGAGAGCCAATCAAGTAGTGCAGATTTGCATATTAATGACATCTCATAAATAATACATACCGCACCAAGCAGGGCTGGCGTTAGCTGCTGGAACACCAACAGCATAAACTGTCCATTTAAACTACTTCCATTTTGCCTTTTTTTTTTTTTACCTTGGAAGAAAGGGCTCTACCCTGAGCCCTCTGAGTAACGGGTATTAAACTGCAGTGGTGAATAACACATGAGCTCCATTTGCTGTCTCCATTATCAGCTGGGGCAGAAAATGGGAACCCCATATATAATTTCATTGCTCAGGTTCACAACTGCCTAAAAACGTGGTTTATGGGGGATTTATGGTCGAAGAAAAGGCACCTCCTGCCAGCCTGCCACCCTCGGCACCCGCACGGCCCCTCCCGGGGCTGGGGCACCTCGCCGGGCAGGATCAGCCCCCTCGGGGTGCCCAAAGAGCATGCGGAGCCCGTATGGATGGGTGGCAGGGGGTGGCCCTGCAGCCATCATCCCAGCCTGTACACATCGGGTGCTGAGCGGGGTGACCCCGCAACCCTGCTGCAGATATATTGAGCTGATATAAAATAGAGATATATATAAAAAAAAATATATATAACACTGTATATATATGTAAAACCCAATATATATATATAAAACCCAACATATATAAAAATACCAATATATGTATATAAACCTATATATA
>VYZW01007569.1:9771-23683 GCA_013401315.1 Balaeniceps rex | reverse complement strand
TATTGGGCTAATGACTGTGTTTTAATAAATGAAGCATAATTACATGTATAGATCTCAAAACATATCAATATAAGTTTTCTTAAAGTCCAGATTAATTCCCCACTTTAAGATTGTTTCATATGTTTCTCAGCATTAATCCTTTAACAAATGGCAGAGAAAGGTAAAGAGAGCAACCAAGCCTGGTTAAGTTGATTTATAGGAAATGGATTCCTTTGTCAAGTATATGTTCAGTTTATATGGATTCAAGAATGAACAAAGAAACACCAATGAAAAAGAGGCTATTAGGACATTTTTGCAATATTATGTATTATGAAGAACAAGCAGCATGACATCCTAGAAACTAAAGGATCTTCAACTCATCTCCCTTCCCCCTCCCACAGAAGGATATTTGCATTGTTAAAAAATACATAGGGCTTCAAAGACATTTACTAAATTTTGTTGAAGGCTCTTAAACAAAATTCTTTCTGTTGATGCAATCCAGCCAAATTTATATCGCACTTGTCAGAATAAATCTTGATCTTTCTATGTTTGGCTTTGTTTGCTAAACTTGCTTGAGTTTTTTAAGAGTAGTGGTCAAATTCTACACACACATTTAACTTCATCTGTTAAGTTCCTGAGACTTGGCAGAGATGAAGGTGACCATGTGCACAACTGCCTACAGGACCCAGATCTTACAAGTAAAATATCCTGAAACGTGCTAGAGCTTCTATTCTGTTTAAGGATTAGGACTAGGCAATCTCTGCATAATTAAGTGCATATCCTTTCCCTGGAAAATTTATCATTTGTTAACATCATACCAGTGTTTTATCAAAGTAAGAGTAGGAGATGCAGCCAAACCTTAGGTAATTTATACAAAACAGCTCTACACTTTGTTGTCACATTTGGCCACAAAAGGGAATTTCTCATCTGAGGATTCTTAGTGCAACATTTTGCAACAACGCTTTGATTTGCAGCCTAAGTCAAAGTACTTGCAATCATGGGTCACTAACACAATATACAGCTATGTTCCCTGTGAGTCCTCTTTCCTGCTATTTCGGTGCAGCATTTGTATCTACTTCCTAGCATGATCCAGGTGCAGTGTCTTGCAAGGAGGAGAGTCAATATCCAGCTAATAGCCATTGATACGTGCAAACATACACACAAACACATGTGCATAAAACAAAAACCAGAGGGAGTTTTGTTTTCCTTCTACAAGCAGGAAAGCTGCTATTCCATATGAAGATGCAATCACAAACCAAGAACGCTTAGATGAACAACACTGGTGGTAAGTTTTAAGGGCAGACAAAACAAAGTCTGATCTGTTTAGACTTTTATACTACTGCAGAAAAACAAGAGACTTTCAAGGTTGAGTTGGACTTCATAGTCACACAGCCAAAGGCAACAGAGTTGTTGGCTGGAACGGTATTGTCAAAGGGGAAGGAGCCTCCATGTGCATCTCACAGTCCCTGTGCAATCTCAGCCCACTGTCCGGCACAGACATGACATCCTGACAATAGGGGTTAACTTACTTAAAAAAAAAAAATTCAGCCCCACAGTTCTATTCTGAAACCCATTTGTTAAAAGCTAATTTCAAACTCCTAAAAGTTGATCAATCTAAAGGTAAAACTTGTACTGCTACAAACACCTGCTATTATTCTGAGCTTGAAGCAGCAGAACTGACATGACCCTCAGGATCCTGTCCTGTCCCTTTAATTCCAATTTCATTATGTCATAGTGAAATGAGAAGGAGAGAAAGTGATTGTGGTGCAAGAACTACATTTTTTTCTGATATGAATGTGCAGTTATGAGGATAAAGGGCCTATTCATAACATGATGCTTCACAAAGCTAAGATAATGTAGTAGTCAATAATAATTTCTTTCTCAGAATTGCTTCGTTGCAAGAAATCCACAAGAAAAAGCTTTCCCTTAGCAAAGTGGGACTAAATTCCATTTTACCAGTCTCTAGACATTTTTCATGACCCCGAAGTATTCTTTTTCCTTGTGCTTCATCCTCACAAAAACTAATATTGATTTCAACTAAATAGTTTAAAACCTGTTAGCTGTTTTCAGGATTTTCAAAGCAAAGTGCTGTTCCCTAACATAAAAATGAAAGCTTACATTACAAGACTAGAAGGAATGATGAAGCCATGGCTGAGGATGCTTGTTGGAGCCAAGACGTGGCATCACGTAGACTCAGGTGGTCAGCAAGGTCTCAGACAGGAGCTGAAGCTAAGGAAACCCCAAGTGGTGTCCTCTAGGTCTCCTCAGGTTCCCTGTGTGAAAGAAGGCAGCACATTGCAAACGCTGGCAGAGAACCAGTGGCTGTGGGAAAGTTTTTGGCACATTTGACCCCCATTCAGTGGGAGAGAAGGCAACACTAATGCAACATCTCATGTCTCCCAAGCAGGGGACTGGCAGTCCTAGCGGGAGATCCAGCTTGCAGGAGTGGGGCAGTCACTCAGGCAGAACTGGAGGCTGAGCATTACCAGGCAGCTCTTAAGTTTTTTGCCACACAAGCCAAAATATCACTTCGCTCCATACATGTGGGAGAGCTCTGAGACAATTAACAGGTTGGCACACACAAACATCTATGTAGATATTAAAAAATATAAAGAAACGCAATGTAATTTTTCTAAAATATAGTATTTTGTGTCAAGATTTGGGAAAAGGGGGAAGACAACCAGTGCTTGTTTTAGGACTTGGCAACACTTGATTTTTTACAAAACCACCATCCTGCCCCCATTACTCCCAAGGGTAGGATTTTTTCTATCATGCTTTTGAAGGGCCCTAGTCTATACCCCAGGTTTCAGCTCCCATGACATTGTCTTGGAAACCCAACTTAAACCTCCTTTCTCATGTGTGCCAGGGAAGCAGGGCTCTTGCAGCCAGTTTCAGGAGCCCTTGCCCAGCTCCCTCCCCATGACTGCTCTGCTCCCTGCGAGGCCCAGTGTATCATCCCATATGGTTGGCTCTGTGCTCCCTGGCTGCATGCTGGGCTCGGATAGTTGCTTTCCAACCCACTGCTGCCTGCCTTCATGGAGGACTGGAGGGAGTGTGCATTGTAATCCAAATACCTCCTCCTCACAGGAAAAGGAGAGGAGGCAAGAGGCAAGTCAGAAGACAGAAAACAAAAGGTTGAGCAACTGCCTGCAACAAAATAGGGAATTCCACGAGGGAATGCTGAATTTGGTGACACCCTGATGAAATGCCAAATTACGTAGCCATTGCCTTGCTGAACATAAGGACCCTGAGCCTGGGGGACCAGGATTTATTGGATCAGTTCAGACAAGTTAGAGGCACTGTTTCAGATTCTCATTGGAATCAAGCACATGACAGCACAATGGATTACGCCATGTATTTTTTAAGTCACTCTTCAAAACTAAAAGGGTTGTTTGTTTGTTTTCCCCTCGGAACAAAATTGTAAATTCTATTGCTATGAAATACACGGAGATCTTTTAGCAAATTGTTGCTGCACATAAACTATTGCCACTCTTCTAATTGATTATTGATGATACAGCACAACACACTTAATTAGGCTGGCCACTTTACTGAGGCCATCTGCCAGTGAATCATACCTTGTCTAATTTTAAAATCCTTAATTCATTAAATTCTTCCCCCCCGCATGTATATTTATATATATATATATATTTTTACTATTTTTATATATATTTACTATGCCCATGTATCTCTTTAGCATTAGATGAACTTTACTGATAGATCACACCATGGTCCAGCTGGAGGCAGCTGCAATGCTTCTCATACTGGACTAGAAATCCCACACACTGCAAAGCTGTGATGCAGTGGAAACTCACACTGGTGGGTCCAGTTTGTCTAAAGAGTGTTACTGTGTTAATGCTGTAACCACAGGCTTTGTGCCCCATGAGGTATAGTCCATTCTGCAGCTAGTGTGAAGCCAGCATGAATTTCATATTGCGTGGCATGACTAATATGACAGAAATGTTCTGATCCACATCAAATTAGGTGGACGAGCCAGGGATGACCCTGTTTTTACTTCAACGGCTACTAAGACAAACTGCTGCAACTGCTGCGGGTTCTCAGATGCTCTGTGAGAAGAGGTCACTGTCTTATCCAGCGGAAAAAGAGATTCCCACTGCTCAAGACAATCTTCCCCAAAGTAGGAGGCAGTGTCATGTCAGAGGCCGGACTTCAGCGCCAGGTTGCAACTGTGTTATAATGAGGCTCTTTTCAGTACTGCGAAAGCATGTGAGCTGCAGCCCTACCTGAGAGGAGATGGAGGGCAGAATGAACTGTGTAAGTTTTATGCTTAATACCTGCTATTCAACATGTCTGGGAGGATCAGTTCCCTGGTTTCACCTAGAAACCTTGGTTGAAGAATCCTTAACCTGAGGTAGGGAGAAACCCATTGCTCAACCCTTTGCTATAGTAGTTATGTAGTGTAATAAAGGGTATTGATTATTCTTTTCTCAATCCCTGAGTAATCCTAGAGCTACTTACCTGATGGAGGGCCTCTTTCCCTTTATCTAATTGCGCAGTTTCCACAATCTGCTGCATTCATTTTTCTTCATGGTTCATGGTGTTTTATCTTCCAGAAGCAGAAGCAAGGCAGTTCTGGGATCCCCACTGATGAGACTGGTTCTTCTGGTAATCTGCCAAAGCCTGTGGTTATCAGGTTTCAGAAGACAGTGAAAATCATGTTTGTTTATACCAGCCTTTAATTAAATCTTACAGCAACCTCTAGAGTTTATTTATTCAAGGTAGTTGCCTAAGTTTGAGCCCTACTTTTATTTATGTTCTAATTACTATTCAATATCTTAAAGGCATTGTGAGAAGACACTATTCCTCCTCCCATACCTTCCCACCTTCTCCCACTGATGCTCACATCTTGTTTGTCCCAGCTTCCATTGTTTCAATAGCCCCACAAAGACTTTTTATTTCATAACTAGAGAAAATTTGTTACTCCCAGAACGTATTAATACAGCCAAGTTCTAAGTGCCTGAAAGGGTGGTCTGTAACGGCTTTGCTGGCAATGGCATAACTTTAATTAGTCCTGACAAGATATTAAATCCCTATTACATTTACCTATTTTCTGGCTCAACTACTTGGAACAACATCAGGTCTTGCAGAATGCAATTTCTTTTCTTTCCCCTTTCCTGAGTTTCCAGTACAGCCTGGAAGGGCAGCTGCAACTGCCTTGGTGTATTACAAGCATGGCACAGAAAGCATGGATGAGCACTGTAATAAAAAGATAGAGACACGGAGAGTATCTCATATGCCTGAAGTGTGGGTTTGGTATAAAGTAAAGTATTTGGTATAAAACATCCCTTTGTCCTCTTGCCTCCCGTTTCCTTGCTGATATGCTTCTCCTGCTCTTACCGCCCTCCCATCTTTCCTCTGTTGTCTCTTTCCTCCTCTTCTCACCACTCTCTTTTCCTCTCTTTTCCACACCTTGTCCACCTACCTGCATCCTCAGAGGGTGTCTCAGACCCTACATCCCTTTTCCACATCTCCTAGAGTTACCATGTGTGGGGAGCAGCAAATACTTGGATTTCACGTGCAGCCCCTCACCCCAAGCATCTGATGCCAAAGCAAATGTCTGGTTAAAAAGCTGGTCTCGCTTTGGAGTGGTGAGTGCTAACAGACTACACCATGGGTTAAGAGCTGCTGGATGTTTGATTGAGGCTTGTCAGCAGCACTTAGGACACCTCTGCCCTCCCCAGTCCACCATGCCTTCCGCCTTTATTACTTATGCCACATGGAGAGGACAGGTTCTTACCTTCCAGCCTGGGGACAGGGAGAGGTGCCAGCTTCTCTTCCTGTGGTCTGGGCTTTTACAGGGTGCCTTTGATTAATTGTTTGATAAAAAGCTATTCTGTCCAGATATTGTTGCCAATGTTTTTCTGATTTTTTTTCCTGCCTAGTAGAAAAACTAGTCAGAAGGGAAAATAATAACAATTTACATACATTCTCCACTGCTTTTGTCAGGCATACTCAGTTTTTCAGACCACTTCTATTATCAAGATCATTACTGAAAATAGATGAATTATCTCATAATCACAGCAGCGTTTCTAGGATTTTTAACTATACAAAACATCTCTCAATTTCCCCCCACAGGACTTTCACAGGCTGATCAGAAAGCAGGGTCTGCTCTTCAGACTGTTTATTCTTAATTAGCCTGAAATTCAGACAAATAAAATCAATGAGCTGAAGTCTGACACACTGATTTATTTTCAGGAGCAAGGTCTCACTTTGTAATATTGTTTGAGGAGACTGTGTAGTCCTCCTCAGTTTTATTTGCTGAGTTCCAGACAGAGATCATATAAAAACAGTCACATACATAAAAAGATGTTTTTCTTCAATCTATTATTCTTAATCACACACTTCCTTGAACCATCCTTTTTCTCCTTAATATTTACACCAGTCTAATGTTTGTGCATTGTTATCAACTCTCCTAACAGTCTTGTAGCCCGGCTCCCATCCTTGAACCATCCTTTTTCTCCTTAATATTTACACCAGTCTAATGTTTGTGCATTGTTATCAACTCTCCTAACAGTCTTGTAGCCCAGCTCCCATGATTAACTCCCCTGATCTTTGTGGCAGGGAGGAGTGGTGGAGATTGCAGTTGTTGTGTGTCCACTGGCAGCCTGACAGATGAAACAATCCCCACACAAGACTCCACTATCAGCTGGCTCCTCTCATTACCCTGCAGCGAACTGGCCAGCTCTGAGAGGTTGCTCAGTGTATGAGAAACTGCTGTGGCAGCCCCAAATGGTCTCAGGCTGGATTCATCTGCCCCCACCTTCCCTCCTGCTCCCAGTTCAGCAGTTTTACAGCTAACTAATTTTACAACTGCCTTGCACTGGCTCTTGCATGCAATTGCATACAGAGGTGAGTCAGGGAGCTCAGCTGGCTGAAAACTAATGTGAAAAAAGGACACTGGTGCAAAGGTGGGGGAGAAAGGCAAAGTGCCCAGCGGTATAAGCTGGGGAGGAACACGTGCTGGCCAGAGGGGCTTGGCCTCTGCTTAAAGCCACCTGATGGCAGGCTGCCCTCCTCCTTCTGCGAGAAACATTCCCCAGTGCCAGCCCATGTGGATGGGGCAGATTTACCCATCCATTTAAGGAGTTTTAAAATGGAAGGAGAATGGCGCTTCCACAGTAGGATATGTAATTACTTTTTAATTTCATGATAGACTTAACTCAGGTAAATACTGACTGTTTACTGTACAGGAACAGTTCTTTGAGATAAGGTCCACACAGAAGCCAAATGCGCAAGATCTCAGCTGCATCATTGGTCACATATGTCTGGCAGGACTGAATTTCTTCCACTGATCCATTCTTGCCATGTTCCCAAGTCCACTCACATTGTGAGGAAAGAAAGGTCCAGCTTAGGTAAGAAGCAGCTCTTTTTCCATGGAGCAATTGTTCTGCATGGATCTTGGTCTATAGCAAGCATCTATTTACTTGTTTAGAGAGGGGATATTTAGGAGTTTCCATTCACTTATAGCAGGACAGCCCTAGCAATACAGCATCTGACCTGGATGTGCCTATCAAAAAAATTGTCTTGAACAAAACACTGCACCACTGCTCTCCACATCTCAATAGGAGGGAGGCTTTCTTCACACAAAAACTGTCTCAGTTTTGCCAGAATGGGTCTGTTGTGGCTGATAAGTAAAGAGGTCAAGTTCCCACTTCTCCAGCTTATATAATGACTACTAAAAACACTAACTTAATTTCTAATGGCTCAAAGTGAGCACATATCGAGCCCATTAATAATACAAGGATGTCCCAGAAAAACTGGGAGAAAAGCATTAGGAAAAAACCCCTACAAACTCCAAAGAGTTTCATGATAGGGTGAGAAAAGAATGTGGCCATGGACTGATGGATGATGTGCAGATATTTTTTTGTTAGAGACTTATGAAACAAGTAGAAAGTTCAGATGTTTCAGAGACACTAAATAGTTCAATATTTCTGAAATGGGTGTTGTCAAGGGAGCTAGTTAACACTGAGATGCCCAAATAGGATATGTCTCCCACTTGGCTTTATTAGTTGGTCTAGCTGAGGTTTTCTTCTATAAAGAAAAATGTTTTGAGCTTCAGCAGAACAACTCTTTTCAGTTCATTTCAACTAATCGCATCAGGTTGCCAGTTGTAACAAAATTGGATCTGAGTGTAGGACCTGATTGCTGTTCCACGTGACCGGGGGAGCAGCACAAACAGGGTGATTGCCTGCATAATCTTCAGTCCAGTTTTATCCATACTGCAGAAACCTGGAGACTGGACATTTCACTCAAAGGCATTGAAATTGCTCTATATTCACACATTTCTAACTTAAAAGATCACTTTTTTTATTCCTCAGCTATTAGAGATTTGAACCTAGTCAATTCAGCTTGGAAACTACAGATGTTGTTCTGCACTTTTACCATCCCCATCCTTTGTTTTCCATTGTCAATAGCTCTGTTGCTCTTTCGATTGTTACACATCTTCAGCCTGGAAGAAGCTCTAAAAGATCACCCACCCTGTATCTACTTTAAGTACATCAGTAAGCTGCTTAAAAGACAAACTTAAAAGAAAAATCCTTTAATTTGTGATTTTCTCTGCCAACACTTAAATCAATAACAGTTCTTCAACACTGTGACAACACCTGAGTCAGCCACAGCTTTGCAATAGATTTGCTTTGACATTTTATTTTGGTGAATTTTCAAAGGAAGATCAAATCTTGCTTCCAGGCTTTGTTCCAGTCAACCCAGTGGCTTTCCTAGTAGCAGCAAACCTGGCAGTCTCTTCTGTAGTCTGCAGAAAGTTTTCTCCATCACTGCTGGGGCTTGGCTGCTGGTTCGCTGTTCCTCTTTGCAGGCTCTCCTTGAGTGACTGTCTCACTGCTTGGTGCTGGGATTTTCATCTGCAGTCTCTGGGCTGTCCTTCCACCAGCTCTGCAGGGATGGAGGAACAATGCTGCCTTCCAGAAAGTACTCTGTGTCCTTCACAGATGTTCATAAGGATCTTTTTAAAACTTTCTACCACTTAATCTCTGGTGACTTCTTTTATTCTTGACCTGATGTGCATTGGGCATTTTCACCTTTTGTCCTTTCTGGAAGAACAACAAACAATAATTCTGACCCAACAAACAATAATTACAAGCTTTCATAACCTTCATTCATAACTGCATTAGTGAAAGCTCTCCCAATGGCTTGGAAGATGCATATATACTCCTTCCCTTGAAAAAAGAAGTGAGCTATTCTCATTCTTTCCTCCATCACTTTGCAGGCTTTGTGCTCTTACGGGTGTGCTTTACCAGCACCCACCTCTAGAGGCTGTTCCCCTAGTTTACTACAGCATTTTCATCCCAAGGAGTCACAATTGCTTAAGGTAAAGACATTGTATACTGCACGTCTGATGAGATAATACTTGCCCCCTAGTAAATGCCTTTCTCCAAACATTCTTAAGTCATTTATGAATACAAAGCAACCCATTGTCACACCAGCTGAGGTAGACATGGCACGTTTTCTTGCTTCTTGTCCTCTCTACAGGGAAAATATGCTCAGAAATAGAATTTCATTTACATTTAGGATTTCTACCTATTTTACAAAATCTTATAATATTTCCTGATGGCAATTCTGAAAAAAATTTCTATCGCATATAACATTTTCCTTGGACCTGAGGGGTGGTGTATGCATATGTATAGGTGCGTGTGCATAAAGACAGGCACACACCTCTTTCTTTGTACACAGAAAATGTTATTCCTCAGCACCTGAGAGCACCCAGAGCATTAGTAATATAGAGAGTAGAACAAAGAAAAATACGTAGTTTCTAAGTGTGACCAGTGTTTGCAAGATGTAATCATTGTTGGGACCACTAAAAATTGCATGACCAGCAATGATTTATTAGTAGTGCAGAATCCAGGGAAATACTCCCCTCTAAATTATTGTTTCTCTGGCTCTAAGCATTCAATAAATTCCCAGCTTGAGCCAGGGAATTTATTTTCTCCTCTTCTCTATATTTGTTTGTGGTTTGCATTATCATTCACTATATTTTAACATAGCATTACTTTTCTTGATCTGCAGATTTGAAAGTTTTTGTCACTCCCCTTTTGACCCTCCTCCCTTTTAGGAATTTCACAAATAAATCAGTAACTAGTACTTACATAATGAATTGCACTCTTTTTTGGTGTTATGTCATAGTTATATACTTTTTAAATGAGAAGGGCAGAGTAACACAAATAATCTAACAATTTACTATGTTGAAAGGCTTGAAACATGTCATTTTGATATTTACACTGCACAATTTCTCCCTTTCTTTTAGAAAATACGTGAAAGTATAATGGATAATTTACCATTGTGGTAGCTTACTGGTAGATCAGAAAAATATCTTAAAAAAGAATCTCCATTATTTTGTCTGAAAAACCACCACTCCTGCCACCAGTTATTTTTATTAACATCTTAAATGCTTTATTAAAGTCTCTTTTTGTGCTAATTTCTACAATTTTCAGGAAAAGAGAGGAGGAAGTCTTTGTCATCAAGTGCCAAAAGGAACAAGTAAAGTTACTTGAGTCTGAAATGAGCCAGGCCAAAAAGTATCTCATGTTGCCTAAGCAATAACTACATGCTCAAGTTGACAAGCTATTGGTGCCAGGCTTGGTCAAAATCAAGTTTGTCTTTGCTGTGAATTTGCTGAAGATGTTACCAAATACAGTGGGGGTTGCCACTGCTGATTGCCACTGTAAGAAGAAAAGAGGTCAGATTCATCTTTCAGAGACTCAATCCACACAGGTAACCACTGGTGTTTCAAGGTGGCCTTTGTGGAGTTCCTGCTAATTGAGAGAAAAAGAGATGTGCCCCACCATTGCTGAAACAGTACACAAAGTGAAATTTCCAAAACTCAATAAATTTGTGTTTCACTGCTAAAGACAAAGAAGACAGAGATGCCAGTATATGCTGGGTCTAGAGGTGGGTAGTTTTTGCTACCAAAGGAGGAAGAAGCAGAAAAGTTCTGCCAGACCATGGGTGGGATGGGCCATCTAAAATGAAAGAAAAAGAGATATCATTTGAGCAAAGAAATCATTAACTGGGCCCTCTGGTTTTGTTTTTAATTTTCTACTATTCTGGTCTGGGCTTTCTTGGCTTTGTAGCCATGACAAGGCTGGTGCTTCACTCTTACTCTTTTTTTTGCGAAGATGCTAGACAAGTTCATCTTTTGAAAATTAGCACATGTGACTAAATACACAATGATAAAAGCACTTATATTACTTCCATAAATTCCCCTGACAGACATTTGAATGCAAATTGAGCAGAAAGAAACCCCGTTTAAATGAATTAACAAGGAAAGGCAGCAGGGGGATGTGGGGGGAGAAACAGGACTGAATACAGACAGAATAGATACAATCTCTTAAAAATAGAGTTGGTTCGTATTCAATATAATTGAAGAAGGCATTTTTAACACCATTATTAAGGGTCAGAGACCTCTTCAGTTCGTATACCCAGCTTGAGTGCACTGATACAGTTAAGATAGTGAAACATGCTTCATCTATTTGAATACTGAAAACCACAGACTGCCTGTTATGTGTTGGCTTTCTTTCCTTTTGTCTCCATGAACAAAAGAAACAGCAATCTCATAATTGAAATGATAACAGCACAAAATTGAAATGATTCAGCACAAAAATTGTGTCATATGTTTAGAATCTGCAGCAAACATATCTCCTTTTGGTGAGGCTCTGTGATTGTGCTTGCTGCTCCGTTGTGTGCAGGCTGTAGATGATAGATGAATGTTAGAAGATTTACAATAAGGCACACTTAATCAATCAACCAGTTTATTTTACCTTGAAAACTGTGAGGAAANTTCCCAGTACAGTTCCTCAATGTTGCCATAGTGGAAACTGAGGCTACAGCACTGGTGCTAATTCCAGGGTCTGAAGATGAAGAGCAAAGGAGGAGGGTAGGGCAGAAATACACTTCTTCCCATAAACCCACTACCAAGAAACCAGATGGAGCCTGCAGGTTCACCTGGGTATATTAGTTATCCCAAAGCATCGTATTGGAAAGGATTAGGACAGGGAAAATAACATGGATGGAAATTAATCTTGTATGAATTATCATGGAGAAAACAACTCCAGAAGGAAATCAGAAAGAAACTAGGCATATCCTCTCACCACATGTTCCTAAATCAAGCATCTGCTGCAATACATCTGTATGCAGTCCTTTCAGATCATGAAGACCAATAGGTAGATACAGGCCTAATGAAAAAACAAGTATGGTTTGTGAGAAGTGGCACTGGTGATTCACTGTGTGGTATTACCACTGCTCAATTGCTATTCAGCTCTGGTGAGTCAGGAATAGCTGTACAGATGCATATATCATGTTCAGAAGAGATATAAAATTATGGCACATCTTATTTGCAAGTATCTTTTCATTTAAAAATAAGTTACTTAATCTTAAATAACTTATTTTTCAAGAAAATTTTAATCCCTGTCACTATTTTTCCACTAAAACTGTAAATAAATTTAACATAGTTCAAAATATTTGAGGCCGAAATAGTCACGTGAACCCATTTGATTTAAACAGAATCAGCCTGAACTTTGAGAACCACAGTACACAGTTCCATAACTCAGCTTATATGCAAATCTGAACTTCATATTGCCTGAAAATTAGAAACTAATTGATTTGAATTATAGTAAAGAAATTAATAATACATTTAAATAACAACATGAACTGTCCATAAATCTGAGATAGTTGGTAGTATAATTTAATCCAATAGCGAGGGTTTGAAATACGTCATAGAACAGATTCTAAATTGTGAACAGATATCTCTTCTTTGTGGCTGACTGGGTTTGAGTTCACATTGTTAAAAAGATACATGTGCATGTTTAGCTACAGCTGAAAGAAATGGACTACATCCAATAGATCCTTTCTTGTATAGAACACATCAAAAAGACAAAGCCAAAATCTATGAACTGCTTAGACAAAAGACTCTTTAAAATTAGTCTTTCATGAAAGCCATCATTCAATCATCTTCTTAATATGAGCCAAGATGTAAGTATACAATTCCTGTATCAGGTGAAATTACACTATTGTACACACATTGCCTCCATAAAACCATAGTACTGCAATGCAAAACAGATTTTATCCCAAAGGACTCTCTGACAAAACTAAAATCCAAGCCATGCTGGGACACCACCTTGTCTCCTCTGAAACAGCTGCAGAAGACAGTCATAGCTGTTCGCAAGGTACAACAGGACTACATGCTAGTTGTGATTAATGAAATCAAGCCCCTTGTTACCAGACAAATTTGGTTGGGTTACCAAAGTGAAACTGCCCTGGGAAACTTAACATGAAAGGATTACAACCTTGCTTTGCTGGTCTCATCTTTGGAAGGCCTTAGTTGCATAGGGAAAGCACTACACTGAAAGCCTATGTTTAAACACCAGCTTTGCTTCAGAGTCCAGATGATCTTCAAGTCAAAATCACTCTGCATTTGATCTCCCTTTCTGCAAAATGGAAGGAAAAATGTCCTCACTTTTCTAGAGGATGTTGTGAGGCTTAATTCTGTGAGCTTGTAAAGCTATTTGGATAACAAAGGAGAAGGAGCCATAGGAGAATGATGATAAGTCAGGATGTTCCAACAACACAAAACTATGGTGTTGATTAAATATTGATGTGAGGAGGAGAAGTAATAGAAATAGCTTAACTACCATTATATCAGACAAAACATCTTCCCTAGAGAGCTAACAGCTAATACTGCCCAGACAGACGTTCAAGGGCACTCCATAAAAACTAGATAAAAATGGGGAAATACCATGCAGCTTCACCTATTTTAACTGTTGTTCTGTCTGGATGGCAAGATAGTTTAGCTACAGGTCATGTAGCAGCCACCATCTAAAAACATGCATACTTCAAACTGTTACATACACCTGTAAACAATTGTTCATGTGATGATGGCTTGAATGTCAGCAGCATGACTGGT
>VYZW01007564.1:19607-64399 GCA_013401315.1 Balaeniceps rex | reverse complement strand
AAGATAAAAATACAACTTGCTTTATTTTAGTCAAAACTGATGTTTGTTTATTTTCCTTTTCACAGTTTAATTATAAGGATTATATGCTGTGTGTCTGAATTGCAACTGCAAGAGAAAATTCTTCATAATTTGACTTACACTTCTTCAAGGATTAATACAAGAAGCTAAACTCAGAGTCTATGCACTGACTGGTATAAATATTTATTTTTCTGTTACCAAAAAAAAAAAAAAAATCATTGATGATTCCATTTCCATTTTTTTAACATTTACAGTGTATCAAGTAGAGTTAAAGGGCTTGCTGCAACAAGAATCAATGGTGCTTAAGAGGTATGTTACACACAGTGATCCATACTATAAATTAAGTTCCAGATCTCTACACTTATTGTAGCTATACCTCTGTGAAGTTGAAAATGCAAGCACCTTCTTTGTCACAGCCTAATTGGATAGAAAAAGCTTTCCACTGAAAATTTTCAGCATACAATTGCTATTGTATGTATTTTTGTTTGTATGACGCAGCTGTATATGGCACATGCTGTTATCATCTACTATACAGATAATGCTATGGAAAGACCTGGAAATGTGACAAGAAAAGCTTTTCTTGTACTTGGTTAAGCTTGCCAAAAATTGCCATGTTGTGAGTTTTTTTTCTTTTTCTGATGAAAAGAAAATTCCTGTCACTGCAGTTGTGGTGACAGAAATAGCCTAAGGTAAATAAATACAGAGACCAGTTTTACTCTTTCTTCTGAGTTTTCACAAAATAGCAATAGCATGGCTCCCTTGCAGTTAACACAAAACCATTCCAACAATTCCACTACTCAATAATTTAATACCTTCTATAGCAGGTGATGTAGTCCTATGCCTCTTCTTGATCTCAGCTTTTACAGGTTTAATCATTTCCACTCAATAACCAAAAGAGATCACATATATAAATACTGTCCACTGCCACCTGGTAACATTAGTGAAGTAAATTTTTGCCTGTTTACCATGTCAAATGCTTGAGAACAGCATGCACGCTCCTTATATCCACTTAAGCACTTAACAAAATGTTCATGGATCGATTTTCGAGTGTCTTTTAAACCACTCAAATGAATTACATATGAGCATCAGAGCATTTGTGAGTTGTCCAAATGGGCATTGATCCTACGTAATGACCTTGCTTCCACAAGGATCATTCTCCTTATTCCTTTCCTTCTATTTTTCTCTTTGGTTTGTCTAGCCAACATATAGCATATTACATTAAGTTTCAGTCCCCTATCACCAGGTGGGTCTTAAACATTTTTGTTGTAATAAAGAAAGAATATGATATTCCACACATTTGTCCTGAGTTCTGCATTAACCTCATTATAGCATTATTTCTCATTCAAATCAATGTAAATGAGAACACAAGAGTTTTTTTTTATGAAGGCTCTTTCACTATCAATATATAAACTGCCCAGTGAACCTCACTAAGCATGGGATCAGACTGTTGGAAAGACAAAAGCTTTCCTACTCAGGCCATGCAAAAAACTTACAGGATGCTTCATCTTTTGATCTTTAGCAAAGCTTAATACTTCATCGTTGCCTGCACGTACTCTGCATTGTGAAACAGTTTCTTGAAAACTATGGAATCGCTCCAAAGGTTTCTCTGTATTGTGCCAGCTTCACAAAAATATGTCTGGGTGAGATTGGTCTTAAATGCTCCATTAGTATGGCAGTAGTCATTGCCTACTGTGGGAGTCACTGGGGAGGGCCGGGCGCGGGTGGCCTTTCTGCCACCAGCAAGATCCTGCTTCGGCATTCTGTCTTCTCACTGCTTGGCTTTCTGTGTTATTTTACAGCTGGACAAATAAATACTTATTGGCAAGAAAGCAGCACAGATTTGCCTTATAAAATGGGTCAGAAAGCCGTTAAGTGACCAAGCCCATATAATTTAAGCAGTAGTCCANGGGAAGAGTTGTGACTGTCTTGCCAGTTTGCAGAGTGGTTCCACAAAGAACATACGCTTGAATCAGAGTTTTCCACCAGTTTTGTAGAGTAAAATAATTTTTTGCCAGTGCAAAAGGGAGACATTGTTTTTGAAGTTAATTGTTCCAGCAGAGGCTTTTGAAAGAAAGAATATAAAGCGAGTTAATTTCTTTCTAATTTTTGCTAAAACTGTGCCTCAGAGGGGGAAACACTTTTGCAGCTTGATTCAATAGGCTAATAATAATCCTTAATGAAGTAAAAGCACCTCTATCTTTAGTAAATGTGCTTCGGCCTATGCTTGAAGGAAGGTACTAGTACAGAATTAAAAATAATTCAACATGAAACTTAAAAGAATAGTTGATGTTGTTTTAATAAAGTTAACAAAGTGGTTTCAGAGAACCAGAAGAGATCAGACTTTAAAACTTCCTTGAATATTTAATTTTATTTTACATAATTCTGGATACTTGTATGAGTGCAAGTATTGCAATGTCAGTGTGAAATCTTTAACAGCCCCATCTTGTGAAGTTGTGTTGATGGCTGGTGATTTCTATCCATTCTCACAAAAGAACATGTTGTTTAGCAGAAATGCTGCAGTTAGTCTGATATATAGAGGAGACTCACAAGCTACATTTTTCAGTGACTCTCAGTTTTTACTGTCTGAGGGCTGTGTTTTTGTCTTGTTAGTTAAATCCACGTTTAGTTGCAGAGGCAAAATGTTGATTTAGTTTAATACAATTGGCAACACAGAGTTTCACCTACAAAATTACAGGCCTCTGTTAAAAATCAGTCCTCCCCCAACCGCAATTCATATCAATAGTCATTGAACACAACCGTACTTCCATCTTTTCCGGCTGTTATTCAAAGGCTAAGAAATGCATAGAAAGATTTAAAAAGATCTTTTGTGCTACAAGTTTACTACAGGGGTGTAAGTTAAAAACATGTCTAGACAGGGACACGTAAGCAAAATTAAACCAAATTGATTTACTGCAGTATTCATACATGTATTTTAAGTTTCCCTTTCTGCAATATTCTCAACAGAAACAAAGTCTCTTTAAGTAAGTCCATTTTACTTTGGTCCACTAAAGATTTCTTTCTGAATTACAGCATCCACATGAACTCAAGGCTGTATTGGAGATACTGTAAATTTGCATCTCTATTTAAATAATTCTGCTTTGCCTTCCTGCTTATCTTTCCCCATGTAGACATGGCATCACAGCTCATAGAACAGAACCCAAAGGGGCTGACCTTGACAGTGTGATGTAAAGCCTCTCTGTGTAGTCTGTCGCTTGGTACTCCCTGTTCCTTTCACCTCTGCTGAATCACAAAGATGTACTTTGGAACATGAGCTGATATGGATCATTTATAACCGGGGATGTTTTTGTACACATAAGACCATAAGATAGGTACATTTATTAAAACTCAAAAAACAGGTTGGGTTTTTTTTCCTGGGTTTTTCTTTTTCAGGCTTATTTATTTATTTATTATTCAGGCCTTTATGGAGCTGTATTTCTTTCGATGGATGGACAGCTAGATAGATAGACATCCTGGCCTTAGTGACCCAGGAATTGTCTGTCTTCCTATGTTCCTGTGACATAGTTTGTTTCTTAAAATTAAATCATTTTAGGTTTTAAGAATGCTTGGAATATGTCTTAAGGTTGCTACATTTATGGGGTAAGAAGTCATAAAAATTGTTACTAATTCAAATTGTGAGAACAGCACCAAAGAAACTGAGGGGTGGGGAAGCAAACCGTACTTCAATGTGAAAGGGAGCTTTTTGCTGACCTTGCTAAAGGTTAGGGAAGGCACTTCCCCTCCAACAGGATTCCAGTGGAGAGAGGACGCATCGCTGCTCCTCTCAGTGCAGTAGGAGTGCCAAGGCAGGTGTCAACCCAGTGAATCGGGTTTTTCCTCTTGTAGACTGTATGCGTGAGTACACAGAGACTATGCAGAGCAACAAAGCAAAAGCCTTCACATTCTACAGTGCTGTGCCCATGGCTTTGCAAGTACTTACTTCTACATGCAACACTTGCAGGCTTGAATGCGCCTGTGCTGTGCTTTCCTCTAAGGTGATAATGTCTAATTGTAATAGAAATAACTGTTCAGCCATGTAAGTCTAAGTAATGGAAGCAGTGGAGAAGGCAAGGGGATATGAAAACTAGCAAGTAAGGCGTGCCTGTCAATTTGGTATCCTTGTTCTTCACTTTATTTTGGTTTAGAAAACATTATGTTTCACAAAATACGTTTTGTACTTTGTTCTTCTGTGCTGTCTTTCATCCAAGGGATCTCGGAGCACTTTACACACATTATTAATTAGGCCCCAAAACAACCTGGATGTAATTAAGTATTTATTATTGTACAGATGCATGAACTGAAATAGTGTCTGAGACACAGGGCCTTGTTTACGTTAAAGGCCCCTTGGACTGCTCTATTAGCATAAAATGTCCTTAAAATAGTTGTAAATTAGATTCTTAGGAATGTTAGTGCTTCTTTATTCCTCAGAACAATGTAAAGAGCTAGCTTGTTCGCAGGCCAGTTTATGTACCTGATCTTATGCTGTGAAGTGGCAGTGCAGAAGCTGTTCTGGTTTAACTTTACATATGGACATATGCAAAGAGTCTATTGTATAGGAAACCCAGTGCTGCTCCCAAAGCCATTTACATCAACAGCTCCCTACTGCAAAATTTATCACTTACACATTTAATCACTGTCATGATTTCCCTCTGAATCTGTATTTCCTATTTAACAGCGCACAATTTCAAGAGGAGGCAGGAGAAGTGTCCCTGTCCTGATCTGTGTATGGTCTGAATTGCAGAAGGTGGCTTAGGTACAGTTGATTGACTTTGCATTGCAGTGAAGTAGAAACAAAGTGTCTGTTAAGTTGTCTCAGAACATGGGTGATAATTTCCATTTGAAAAATGATCATTTCTTCTGTTTTTATTATCTGATCTTGCCTGTAGTTTTAATTGCTGAAATTCTGCCTAAGTTCCCCGCCAGGTACCTCTGTGCTTCGTTTAGTCTGTCCCTGAATTAATCTGTCGAGTGTGGATTTCCCTTGTTAAAACTTTTTAATGTATTTTTTCCCCTCATTCTCTCTCTTTCTTGCTGTTTCCTCAGCAAGTTTGGAGCAAGAGAGAAAATTATATTGCTTTTTTATACACAACATAACAAATACTATGCTAGGAAATTCCTTTGCAGGCTGCCTCTGCCCTGACATACGACTCCTTGCAGTAGGGACAGCAGGACTTTGCCTCTGCTTCGCACTAACACAGCTTAACTGAAGCCATACCTTCCCACCCCTTCATTATCCCAAAGCTCCCAAAGGAGGTACAGTAAACTGCTTTTTCATCATAAAGGAGCTAAATAAAACGGAAGCCTGACAGTAACAACTTTCCTAAGAAATCTTTGTAGTATAAAAAAAGGGACTGGTTTGCCTGGCTAGTCTGGTAGGTGGCTCCACTTCCTCTCCTGTGGACAGCAATATAACAATTTTTCAAAAAAGCGTTTTTTCCTAATCAGACACGTAGATCCTGTGCATGAAAAACTGTGGATAATAACCTGGGCTACGCATTTCAAATGAAGAACTGAAGGTGAATCCAAGTGCAAAGTTTCCTTTGTTTGAACTTACTAGGCATGTTTCCCTCACAGAGTGGAGCCCAATTTCAAAATCCCCACATTTTCAGAGGTACCTCTGAGTGTTAGCTCACACTCCAAAAGCAGTGTGACTGTATATTAGCGTGGCACTGCATAAAGGTATATAAATTCTGTTTCACACTCTGTCTAATTGGTTCACAATGTCAGTCTGCCACAACTCCTTCTGGTCCCAGGGTTTGTGTTGTCAGTACTGATTCAGGATCTTTGCTCTGTGGCACAGACATCCCTAGAGGTTTCTTCCTGTACAGAGAATTCTCGGTGTCAGATGCCGTTTAGAAATGCCTGTAATTTCTGTTTGCTTTTCCGTTTACACTGATGATGCCAGGGTAGTTTTTTTAGTTAATCAAGGTACTTTCTGCAGTTACTGCAGCAACAGAATAAAAAATACAAGCAGTGTTTATTGCCAGTTGATTTTCTCCCTCAGCAAGAAGGCTATGAATTTAAAATACATATAGTTTAAATGTGGAGGACATTCTGTACAAACTTCAAGGCTGATTTGAATTTTGGGCATAAACCACCTGACAGCTTCTGTTTCATATCATGCTATTTTAGCTTTTAGTAAGTATAGCATCAGTAAGAAAGACATACAGCTGATGCACAAACTAGTAGATCTTTGCCTCTACTTAATTTGTCCTGACAAGTAGTTGCTGCTGTTCAGTTTAGTTTAGGAGTGAAATAACCTTCTGTCAATCCAAGTGTATACATAAGAGAGTTTCAGCTTCTAAATAGGAGGTGTTTCACATTTTCTTCCCTCTGACCAAGATTTTCGATGTGAACTTAGACATTTATGTATCACTAATACTCTATGGCTTTTAAATGAAACCACCTCTCTCATCACTGCATTACCATGGCAGGAACATGAAAATAAGATTGGATGGGACTTTCTGGATTATCATATCCAGTTGTTTTCTTTCTCAGGCAGCTATGGTATAAATGGCTCACATTTGCTTTGAGGCCAATTGCTTTCCTTACTCCGATAGAGATATCGGTTCAGGAACTCACTCCTTTCATGATTAGAAATCTATTATTTGCAACCTCTGTATATGCAAACCCAGTCTACACCAGTTTGTACTTGTACCAAATTTGTTCATTAGCCCAAACAGCTCTTCTACTTGGTGTTTCCCTCCAATATACTTATACCAAAAGCAGTTTTGCCTCTTGTTCAGCTGTCATTTTGCTTGGGCAGACACACCAGTTCCTCTTAATGTTATTCCGTAAAATAGATTTTTTTCCTCCTTGACCTCTCTCATAGTCCTTCTCTACACTTCGAATTAGTACATCTTGCTTGCACAGGACCAGATGACCAGAGTTATATCAAGTAGTAACCAGGAAGCCTTTCTGGTGCCTTGGATCACAGCATGAATACATCATATGTCATCAAATAGCCCTTAGATTTTACTGGAACTTTATATTAGTCCCCAGTACCGGCATTCTATTTCATAATGGCAGAATCCGTCTGATTTTTGTTATTTCAAGCCTCAAGATCACTCTTCTTCTTGCATGATACTGCTATCTCCCATATGGCATCTGCATCTCACCTTTTGTCATCTGCAGATTCAGCTAGCACTTTCCCAGTTTTTGTTGTATTTTTGTTGATGAAAAGATCAAATAAGCTCAACCCTTGCACTGGTCCTTGAGGAATTCTCCATACAAAGTCCCTATCCTGAAATAGTTGCTTTCAGGATGATCTGCAGTTCTTATCCACTCTACATTTCTAACAGGTCCCGTCTTCTCCATCTTAAATAGTAGTTGTATATGTGGCATTATATCAGAAACTTTCCTTTGCCTTGCTGAAATCCAGTTTCTTTCTCTAAAGCATGAATTATGCTTTCCCAGAAAGATATTAGTTAGATTTAGCATGTAAATCTTGAAAGTATTTCATTAGTTTTAAGCAGTATTTTTATAGTTTTATTATTTGCCTTACCAAGAGAAAAAGAGACAAACTTTTATAGTTTGCAAGAGAAACAGCTGCCCTGTGCTCCTCCATAACATAAATGATGACTTTGGTTTAAAATGCATCATGCCACTAATTAGGTTTTAGCGTACACTGCTCTTGGAAGAGTGGGTAGCTACTTTCATGGACATAATAGGAACTCATGGCTTATATGCCCTAAGTTAGTATGAGTAGTGGTTCCAGTGGATGTGTCACATCTCTGATTCTTTACATGCTGTTTCAGTTTTGTCCTTTTGGACCATTGCTGCTGAATTATGTCCCTGTGCTCAGCTATAGTAACTACTGGGTTAAACTAACTCTATCTATCCTGGATAGCACTTGAAAATAGAGTCAGGGCGCTAGCCTGTGATTGCTCCATTTCCTAGCAATCAGCTTGCTCCCTAATTCAGAGACCATTCCAGCTAGTTTTCTCTGACTCCTCCGCTCTCAAGCCGACTAGCTCTATGCAGCATAGCTGTGAGCTGCTGAGTGCCATTTGGCATTGGCACCAAAGCAGATCAAGGGGTTCCTGTGCAGTACCCTTGTGACCTGGGGACATAATTACTATTTAATACATCTTTTGCATTCAAAGTGCTCTTAAGGCTGTGCTTTTATCATATGATGCCAGGTGTGTATTACATTCCCTCGGTATGCTGTGAGGGCATATGAGGGCACACGGACTATTACTGAGAAACTGTCCTTGGAGGAGCGAACAGAACATGGCAGGGTCAGTATCCGCATTGCCTGTTTGGTGGATTTTAGAGCAAAACACCATAGCAGCTGTGCCAGGGTCTCCTCTCAGAGAAAATCAGTTGGTCATTTCAGAAAGGAACCTGGGAGTGAATTAGCACGAGCATGGTGAGGTTAGTCAGGGAATCCGGGTCCTGGCCCAAAGAGGGAGCAAGGCAAACTGACAATGCAGAAGTGACTGTGCTTGCACCATTTCCCTGACATGTGCAGTCCCAGGTCAGATCATAGAATCATAGAATAGTTTGGTTGGAAAAGACCTTTAAGATCATCAAGTCCAACCGTACCTGTCCACTACTAAACCATGTGCCTAAGCGCCTCATCTACCCGTCTTTTAAATACCTCCAGGGATGGTGACTCCACCACTTCCCTGGGAAGCCTGTTCCAATACTTGACAACCCTTTCCATGAAGAAGTTTTTCCTAATATCTAATCTAAACCTCCCTTGGCACAACTTGAGGCCATTTCCTCTCATCCTATCACTTGCTACTTGGGAGAAGAGACCGACACCCACCTCGCTACAACCTCCTTTCAGGTAGTTGTAGAGAGCGATAAGGTCTCCCCTCAGCCTCCTCCAGGCTAAACAACCCCCGTTCCCTCAGCCGCTCCTCATAAGGCTTGTGCTCCAGACCCTTCACCAGCTTCGTTGCCCTTCTCTGGACACGCTCCAGCAACTCAATGTCCTCCTTGTAGTGAGGGGCCCAAAATTGAACACAGTACTTGAGGTGCAGCCTCACCAGTGCCGAGTACAGGAGAAGGATGACTTCCCTGGTCCTGCTGGCCACACTATTTCTGATACAAGCCAGGATGTCGTTGGCCTTCTTGTCCACCTCGGCACACTGCTGGCTCATATTCAGTTGGCTGTCAACCATCACCCCCAGATCCCTCTCTGCCAAGCAGCTTTCCAGCCACTCATCCCCAAGCCTGTAGCGTTGCATGGGGTTGTTGTGGCCCAAGTGCAGGACCCGGCACTTGGCCTTGTTGAACCTCATACAATTGGTCACAGCCCATTGGTCCAGCCTGTTCAGATCCCTCTGTAGAGCCTTTGTACCCTTGAGCAGATCAACACTTCCTCCCACCTTAGTGTCATCTGCAAACTTGCTGAGGGTACACTCGATCCCCTCGTCCAGATCACCGATAAAGATATTAAACAAAACTGGCCTCAACACTGAGCCCTGGGGAACACCGCTTGTGACGGGCCTCCAACTGGATTCAACTCCATTCACCACCACCCTTTGGGCCCGACCATCCAGCCAGTTTTTAACCCAGCAAAGACTATGCCTGTCCAGGCCATGGGCAGCCAGTTTCTCCAGGAGAATGCTGTGGGAGACGGTGTCAAAGGCTTTGCTAAAGTCCAGCTACACTACATCCACAGCCTTTCCCTCATCCACTAAGCGGGTCACCTTGTCATAGAAGAAGATCAGGTTAGTCAAGCAGGATCTGCCCTTCATAAACCCATGTTGACTAGATGATGCCTGGAACACCTGAACACTGTAATCCGTGATGCAAAGAAACCTGACCAGCTTGATAATTTGGAAGTTCATCTGATGTCATTACAGCCTTTAGATCTTGAACAAAGTATCTAAAATACAATCCTTTGGGAACTACTTATTCTTTTGCCCATTGCTAGCTAAGTTTTTTGCATTGGCTGTATCCTCTAAGGAATAAAAGGAGACATTTACTTCTGAAAAGCCAACAGGATCATGATAATTTATTTTAAAGTTTAGGTAAAAGCATTTTTTTCTCTGTAAATGAATATTTTAAATCTACGTACACTGAAATTCTGTTACTGTTGCTTTCAATTAGAAATAATAAGGTTAAAGAAGCAACCTCAATTCAACTATATCGGTAAGGAAAGAAATTATTTTCAGCTGAGCAAGAATGTAAAGTCTAGATGTTGCATTAGATGTTTGAAGTATACAGTGAGAATCCTCAATACACATTTTAATTTGCATTTAATATCTGAGTTCCTCTGAGTGAAATCCCAGTTGATTATGAAAAGCTGAGGTTTAAAAACTGTCTAGTGGCCATAGTCTTAAGGCAGAAGGTCAAAGAAGTCTATTACTGAGAGAATAATTAAGGGTCTGGTCCTCAGCTTGGCTAATTTGAGGCAGTTCCTCTGAGGTTAATGGAGCTTGACTGATTTACATGAGCTGATAACTTACCTTCAGCTTCATGTTTTTAGTGAGTAAAATAATTCCCTTCTCCTTTAAAAGTAGAACTGCAATTATTTGCTAAGAACTATCTCATATCCATTTAGGAAATATTCCACAATGAGGGAACAAATGCACAAAGAAACTTACTGATATACATCACCTACAGGGCACCAAGCAAGAAGGAATGATGACAGAGATAAAGATGAAGGTCTGCTCAAGTTTTAGGGAACCCGTAGGGTGCACTTTTTGTGCACTTGCTTATGATGAGTTGAGTAACATAGTGCAAAACATAGAGGACTGCTGCTAATCCCATATGTGTACCTTATTTAAGTAGATTGATTGTCATTGTGCTTTTGTAATATACAGTGTTCATATAAACTAAACACAGATAATGTCTGTGTACAATTTCTCCAATATCAATGGAAGAAACTGTGTCTCATGGAAAGATCAAGAGCTCCTAAAACATGGATGTTCAAACATACTACACTATGTTATTCCAAATATCATGATACTTAACATCTCATTTGCTGAAAAATACTTGAGTTGTTAATAATGTATGGGATTACCATAAATCCACCAACAGGTAGTATCTGTGAGAGCTGCTGAATCAAATGAAAAGTAGGATAATTCAGATATAAGCGTGCATTAGAGAAGGATTTAAAGGAACAAACCGTCTCAGTGTTTTCTGCCGCTCTTTGATGGGGAGTTAGCTTCGAGTTCAGTAAGAAGCATTCAAAGTTCATGACTGAGTTACTCTTTCTTAACAATGATAGCCAAATCTAGATTAATAAATCATGGATTTCTATGAGAACAGATGGATGGGTTTGTGATCAAAACATCAGACAATTTTCTCTGCTGTCTTTGCTATACACTTAATAAATGTGAACAGACTATTCGCTTAACTTTCCTATATCCAAATTTCCCAACAGTAATTTGCAAATAACATTTGCTTGAAAACACTTGTTTCTTTTGAAAGTGGAAACAATTACAGGCTTGTTTAATTTTAATATATTCAACATACTCAGGCATGACAGAAGTATCTGTTGTAGAAGGGCAATGAGAAATGTCAGTCTGGTTGTCAGGGTGCTTAGCTGGTGTCCAGGTTAGAGAGCCACCTAAGCCATTCAAAGTGCAACACAGAGCAACTAGAACTGCTGCTTCAGTTCTGACAAGGGAGTATTAACCCTTAGCAGGAGGAGCATTGCATCTACCACAGAGGTCCTTTTCCTCTCCTGTACCCTGCAAACACATCACTCCAAGAAAAGCACTGTCATGGTCGTTGTTTTCCCTGATGGGTGCTGACCAGGACAGGACTGAGACCTAGTCCAGTGTACTCTGGAGAAAGCATGAACTCTGATGTCTCAACTTTCCCAAGTTTACCCAAATCCAAATTTTCTGCAGATCAGTTTGTATATAAAATAAAACCAAGGATAACTGATCAACCAAGCAAAGCTGGGAACTTTTAAAACAAATTTGTTTCCACATTTTATTCATTTTAGTCCTAGCAGAATAACATGTCTACATAAGAAAGAACTGAATGCTATTTTGGCTAATGCATTTGCAGTAGAAACATTATGTTACATTTAAAGTATCTTTTTGCTTTTAAAGTTTGGATCAAGAAAAAAACCTAAACAGCCATATCATAGTCTGAATTTAAAGCACAGAAAGATAGAAAAACAGCTTGTAACTGAAATTGATAGAAGACTCATAGAGACAATTCACACAGAGCTCCACAATGCTGTTTTTCAGGAAACACTGATAATTGAGATTAACTTGGATGGAGTAATTCTTTGGATTATACAAGGGGTGCAAATGATGCTTTTCTCCAACTACAAATGTGTAATTTATGAAAACTGCAATATTTTCATGCAGAGTCTCAAAGTGCAAAAAAAGCACAAATGTGCAGTATTGTTTTGGGAAATTACAGACTGGGAATAGGATAATCTGATCTAACTGGAACATAGGAGAGTTTCTGCAATTGTTATTCCAAGTGAGATTGCTTGATGACTGAGAAGTTTCACAATAGTCAAAGAATGTGTTTAATAGGTTTCTTCATACATTTTTCTTAAAAGTAGTATCTTTTGTTTATTAGCTATATCTGTATTTATTTACTAGGTTGTGGTGGGTTGACCCTGGCTGGACACCAGGTGCCCACCGAAGCTGCTCTATTGCTCCCCTCCTCAGCTGGACAGGGGAGAGAAAATGTAACGAAAGGTTCGTGGGTCGAGGTGAGGAAACAGGGAGAGATCACTCAGCAATTACTGTCATGGGCAAAACAGACTCAGCTGGGGGAAATTAGTTTAATTTATTGCCAATCAAATCAGAGTAGGGTAATGAGAAATAAAACCAAATCTTAAAACACCTTCCCCCCACTCCTCCCTTCTTCCCGGGTTTAACTTTACTCCCGCCCCCACCCCAGAGGCGCAGGGGATGGGGAATGGGGTTGCGGTCAGTTCATCACACGTCATTTCTGCTACTCCTTCCTCCTCAAGGGGAGGACTCCTCACACTCTTCCCCTGCTCCAGCATGGGGTTCCTCCCATGGGAGACAGTCCTCCACGAACTTCTCCAACGTGGGTCCTTCCCACGGGCTGCAGTTCTTCACAAACTGCTTCAGCGTGGGTCCCTTCCATGGGGTGCAGTCCTTCAGGAACAGACTGCTCCAGCATGGGTTCCCCACAGGGTCACAAGTCCTGCCAGCAAACCTGCTCCAGCGTGGGCTCCTCTCTGTCCATGGGTCCACAGGTCCTGCCAGGAGCCTGCTCTGGCGTGGGCTTCCCACAAGGTCACAACCTCCTTTGGGCATCCACCTGCTCCTGTGTGGGGTCCTCCACGGGCTGCAGGGGGATATCTGCTCCACTGTTAACCTCCATGGGCTGCAGGGGGACAGCCTGCCTCACCATGGTCTTCACCACAGGCTGCAGGGGAATCTCTGCTCCAGTGTCTGGAGCACCTCCTCCCCCTCCTTCTTCACTGACCTTGGTGTCTGCAGGGCTGTTCCTCTCACATATTCTCACTTCTCTCTCTGGCTGCAATTGCATGGGGTTTCTTTTTTCCACCTTCTTAAATATGTTATCCCAGAGGCGCTACCACTGTTGCTGACCAGCGGCAGGTCTGTCTTGGAGCTGGCTGGCACTGGCTCTGTTGGACATAGGGGAAGCTTCTGGCAGCTTCTCACAGGAGCCACCCCTGTAGCCCCCCTGCTACCAAAACCTTGCCACACAAACCCAACACACAGGTCTAGCAAGATAAAGGCGGGACTATGGCCTGTGAGCTACAGTCCTACTTGCTTCAGTCAGCGAGGCACAGACTTGCCCACATGTAGATGAAATAGTATAGCTGTGCAAATCACGATTGCCAATATCCCTACACTCCCACACGTGTTGGCAAACTCTTCTGCTTTTTTTATTTTTTTTTTTTTTGGTTAGGATTTCCAAAGCCTTAAGGGAATTGGGTTCTGCTCTGTGGGCTCCCAACTAACAATATATGGAAATCAGGCAGGTCTAAAGGATTTTATCTGGGGTAGAAAATACCAAATTCTCGTCCACTACACATGGACAAAATAATCTCAGACTGAGCAATCATTAAGAAATTCAGTCAGTATTATGTGTATTGCACACTCTGAAACTAGAGCTAATGGCTATTAATAACATCTAAAGCTTTTCAACTCTGTCTCTATAAGAAGGTCAAACAAGCCAATATAATCCATGAATAGAAGAAAAATATTATTGCAATAATCTTATAGCCTATCATTAAAATTAATCAGGACATTTTAGTTACTCAGTGATTAAATGTCAGGATTCTGTGTTTCTGGTGATGGCAAGGACAAGGAAAATACCTGAGTAATAGTTAAAAAAATGCTCCTTTAAGATAATGCTCTGATTTTCTACTATGACAGCTTAATAGCCTCTGACTGATGCAACAGAAAGCACTCACACAGACTTACACCAAAACCACACACATACACAGACATCTGCCTGCTGCAGAAAGCAGTGTCTTCCTAGAAAAAAAAAGGAATAAAAAGATCAACACTTAAATATCAACACTTTTGTTACTGTTTCAAATTCTTATTAGTTCCTTCAGTGTCTTTGCTTGGAGCAGTGTTCTTCACGGCACCAAGTAATATGTTGATGTTTCAGGGTATGTGTGATTGCAGACCAATAGTGACTCTTCCTCCTCCCAGATGCAAAGCAGACTTACAGTTTCTCAGGACAAATTTCATTTTCAAAATAATGGTCTCCTCTCCTTAGCTTGTGTGAGTGGCAAGAGTTCTGGTGGAATAAACTGTTTGGTCCCATTAATTATGTTTTATTACATATCATATTCAAGAAATACGGTTTTCTGGACAACTTTGATCACTCAGGCTTGTGATAATGATTACTCCCACCTCTACAGTCCTCATGGATTTTTATTCTCAGGCATAACATTTTTAAAAAAAAAATGACCTTTTACATCAAGTTTCAGAACTTTTGTTACACTATTCTTTATTTCTGAAAGCTCCAACTTCACTTCCCCTAAACAGGTATCTATCAGTGGCAGATGTTTTAAATACTAGGATATTGTTTCGTTTGCAGAGCCCAATTTTTCAGCTTAGTAATAGCACTAGGTGCGGCTCTAACAGAGACTGCTATCAGGTCAATACAAGTATTTTTAGTATCAAGTCAACTAAACCCAGCTCTTAGCCTCGTCTACACCATGTGAGTTAGCCTGGTTAGGTATACTGGCTCCAACTGGGTCACTTAAAGTAAGTATTCTGTCAAATGCTTAACTGGAAAGGCTCTAGCATGCTTGAACTCTCTCTTTTACTACATATTCCTTCAAAAAAATCACCAGCTTTTAGAGTTTTTATCAACGAATCTCTGTATGCACTCTCTTAATTATAGACCATTTCTCTTCTTTTTTTTTTTTGTTCATTTGAATGCAAATCCTGTTCCTCACTGCTGAACAATGGAAATGTCCACAGCTCTCACTTCCTCAGATCAGGGTTCAGATTTCAGGAATCAAAAGAAAAGAGCTGTGCCAAGCCTGAAGAAAATTAGACTGCTTAAAATGCTTTTGAATTGTAATACTGCACATGCAATGTGATGTTAATAGTATGATGAGGTAATTAGGAAACATTTTGTGTGTGTATGCTCTGCCCTACTACATACAATAATATGTCAGCTATTAATTGGATACTGTTTTCATTTATGAAAAAAACCTTCTGTATGCTGAAATAATCTCCAAATACATTAAAAGAAACCAACTGTATTCATAACTATTCTTATTAAGCCCTCAAAAGGAGCACTTCTGATAAAGACAGTGCTGGCAACAGATCTGTTTCAGGTGGAACTAGGTCAGTAAGCAATTGTAAGTCAATAGTTGAAATAATTGAATATTTTAAATCAGAAGACAATAATTGAAAGATTCTGTCTTCTGAATCTATGTACTGTAAGAGTGTCTACGTGGCTGTGAAATGACAAAGGCTATTACAGTGGAGATCCTCCTCTCTGAAAGATATGACACCAGAAATTATACTTTCCAAAAGACAGAAAGAGAGATTTGGAAGGTATTTTCTTAAAGAATGTCAATATAAACAGATGACTACGTTTGCTATCCTTAGGCATACCTCACACACCATGAAATTTATACTGGTATTTACTGGAGAGGTAGTGCTTGTTAATTTTGGCTGGACAAGCCTGTTTTCTACCCATTGTGGGGGGCTTGTGTATCCTCTTGGGTTTCTAGGTAAGTTGTTAATTCAGGTATCAGGAGAGAAGTCGAAAAAAATGCTAATGGAATTTGGTTTTTCTTGGTTTGATCCTCACATTTTATGAATGTAAATATAGTCAAACATTTTTCTTATTGTCTCTGTATTATGTCATGTACAGCATGTTTCAGCATAACTGAGTTCCAGACGGAAAAACAGTAATGAGCCCAAGTGGAAAATAGTCCTTGTATTTTATAATCAACATTTATCTTGGTGCTGTATTCCTCTAAGGATTAAAGGATGGTCTTTGTTCCAGCAGTGTCAATGAGAATCCTTCTCTAGAATGCGGTGAGCTCTAGACCAGACCCTAAAATGGAAGAAAATCTCACCCAAAGATTCAGAATCAGTTACAAAGACCATGAAGAAGCAGCGTTCTATCTTGCACGCTTATTTACTGAAAGTGTAGAAATTAATCATTTTCTTACTAGCATGTTAACAATTAAGAATATGGACAATAAATGGTGAATTAGGGAACTTGTTGATTTCTGAGTGTTGTTAACAACTCGTGATCATGTGTAGAGTTTCTTCTACACTTCAGTGGCTTCCTTGCCTTTCTGTTGAATTGGTTCCAGAGAGCCAAGATCAAAATGTGTAACTGGTTTGTATGGCCCGGGGGGCTGCCAATGTTTTGTAATCATACTGGGCCAAATCCTTCTGTATTTTGATCACTAACCATTAACAAATGATTACAACAGATGAACTCGTGCAGTAAACATCTTGGACATTGATACTGTAAGACAGATAACAGTGTTTAAAACACAAGTCTTTTAAGCTAAAATAAAATATGTTACCAAGTTTGTATTCAACATTTGTTTTCCATAATAAATGGAACAAAAGTCCTTTCCTTTAAAAGGAATTCCTTCCTCAAACTTAAAAATATCAAGTTAGAATAGTGGGAAAATAACATGTGCTGCTAGCATATTGTGATTATATTCAATTAAAGCTTTTTTCTCCACTTTCCAGACCATAGTAAAAAGAAATTTGTTCTATTTTTGTCAGCACTGCAGACAGAACAGTCAAAGTGAATTAGTTTTCACTGATTTTCACAGTCATCTGTAAACAAGATTTATTAAAGTAATTAAATGAGGATTTTGTAATTTGTACAGCATTTAACTTGAAATTTGGAAGTGCTAAAAGTACTAATATACTTAGAATTGATTTGTCTTTAGATTATGTAAGACTTGCAGATATTGCTGTTTCCTAATGGAATCGTAATCAATTATAAACTATTGGGTTCGTGCTCATTTTTGTAAAGTATACATTTGAGAGAAGACCTGTGACATTGCCATTGGGAGAAAAACAATGTTAAAAAGTTGGCACGTGTGGGAATGCCGCACACAAAGCTTGTTGAAGGACTGGCCTACATCTTACCACAGGCAAATCTTCTAGTGCTGTTTTGACTAAGACCAAATCTGAGGAATCTGACCACTGATATTTCTTACTTTGCATTCTTTTACCTTCTTTCCACTGCATAAATTTTTCTTTCACAACAACCAGACTATACTATGCCAATTGCCCCAAAGGTTTAGCTCACAGTCTTCTCATCTTCACATTCACTTGTTTGCCTGGTGTTCCCCATGGAGCCCACCACAGAGCAGTGACCCGAGAGCCAGCGGCCGCTGCTCTCCAGCCTCCACCAACCCTCCCTGCCAGCTGCTGCTCTCTCCACCCTCCCAGGGCTGGGCCGACTCTTGCATCTGCTGCAGCTGCTGCTCAGGTTCTCACCGCATTACAGCCCACTGCTGATGTGGTTGCATCTCAAGAGATGTGGCTCAGGAAGCCACCTTCTTTCTTTTTGTCAATGTTTTGTCTGGTTATTGTTCATAGGAACTCCAGCCAGTTCCTTTTAGCAGTCTCTTCTAACCTGGTGTGTCAGCACCAGATGTGTGGCTAATTCTAAGAGATTTTTGATGCTTTCAGAAAAAAAGAGTGTTTCTCTTGTAAAAACATGTTTTTTTCTTCCTTTTCCATGCCTAAGTGGGTCTTCTGTTCGTAAAATACAATGCACTTCTTTACAAGGGAGGTAAGATTTTGCTGATCTAGTTACTCATCTGGTCTGTCTCCTGCATGGAAGAATGAAATAGAGGGGTTATGGAAGCCACATGCACTGGTTGTTAATACATGAAAAACAAAGAACTTTTTAATTTTTTCTGTCCTAACTGATGATTTCAGCTTTCAAGTGCAAAAGTTACAAAGGGTGCTGCCCAGAAATGCTGGGCTGCCACATCTGACTGATGGCGTTGGGAAGTCTGTGGACCTGCTCAGTTAAATGTCTGATAACACTTTCTGTTAATGAATCCCTCATTCTCGTACGTTTCTTACTATTGTTTCAAAACCTTCTGTATGAACTGGAAAATTAAGCTTATTATTTCACCAGAAGAACAATGTTCACTTATGTCTTCTCATGTAAGCACTGAGAAAGATTAAGATCTATCTATTGCTAAGCTGCTGTGGCAGAATTCTCTAGAGGGGTTACTCCTCTCCAACAGGCAAGTGAGAAACTACAATGCTCACCCCCTTTCTCAATCCAGGAGGCTGCTGAGCAAGATGAAAAAACAGTATGCTCTATTGCAACCTGATCTGTGTCTGTTGGAGATGACTGCCAGTCACACAGGTGATAAAAATTAGTGCTCAACTTCTTCCCCAGCCTATGGCAGCCTCCTGCATCTGTGCTACGGGCTGCAAACCTCAGCTGCATTTTGAAGTCCTGCCTCTGATGTGCTCTTGCAGTAGGACTGCTTGGCTGCATCCATTTCTGCCAGCCTTGTGCAAGAGACTTTCCATTGCCAGAACTGTTCTGTGGGTAGTGGGAGGTTGATTTAGTTTGGATTTCTTGGGGTTTGTGTTTTTATTTTTTCCTTTGATCTATGATGTCATTCACTATAAGTAGATCAGCCTAACGTCAGCTGGAATAAATATTGACTGGAGACTGTGGGTCCTCTGAAAAAAGCTGAGTGATGTAATAGGCATAAAAATGTTATCTAAAGTAATTTAGTAACAAATTAAGGGGACTATTGCTGATTCTTTCCTGCACCCATCATTCAAATCTGGAAGCATCTTGCTTAGCAATTTTGTTTGATTTCTTCTTTTCCCTTTCAGTAATATTTGCATAAAGTGATCTTTCTTTCTACCTTCCTCTGACCATCTCACCCTTCTATATCTTTCCTTGACTCCTCATCTCATGCTGTTTCAAATTCAAGATTGTGAGTAATTAAAATGTCTGCCACATTTATAATGAATTTAGGCAAATTGAAAATAAAATTTTAGAGAAAGTCAGACTTTCTTCTTCACATTCGTGTAATGGGCATGCAAGTAGAGAATAACATTGGCAAATTTCTATTTATGAAGTAATAGCTAAAGGAATAGCCGAGATTGTTCCATCAGCAATGATTTTACGCATCATGCAGTCTCCATTGCTGAAGAACAGAGGAAGCTGCACAGTTTTTTAAAAAAAGAAATTTTAAATATATGGAGTAGAAGTGCTGAAAGGCACTTGGAGCCACATGGAGCAATTGCTTCCCTGCTGAAAAAAATATTGGCTACTTTACTACTCATTATTTCACAGATTGTCTTATAACCATGGTTAAGAGAATGAGACCTGGTGAATAATGTATATTTTTTAATGCTGTAATTGTTTCATGTTGATTTTCATTTTACTGTCTATGCAGCCTCTTTAGAAATGGAATATTTTCACGAGCAACTGCATATGATCGTTAGCTTTGCCTAAAGATCTGGGTGGGATAGTCCTGACTAACGTAGCCTAGCTGCTTTTCCTGTGGCATCCAGACTTCTGAGCTGTACATAGTAGTGCTCTTGGTGTATGCATGTATCAGAATTGTTAAATATTTTTTAGTTCTATATATTTTCCATTATTGATTACAGCAAAGTAAAATTTAGCATGATATTTTACACTATTTTGTAAACACAAGGGATTTTCATTCCATTCTTGTGATCAGTGGGTTTGGTGTTGTTCTACATATTATTTCATATAATGGTGAAATTTGTGTATTTTGTTTCCCTGATAAGAAGATATTATGAATTCAAACCTTTATAAAAATAAGTATGTTTGATGTATTTGAATGTCAGTATGACTGACATTTAGATTTAGTGCCAGGAATATTTTCTGTTATCCCTTTCAGTTTCCTCTGTTCTGTCAGCTGGTAACACTCCCTCTAGGGTGGGTCCTGACACAAAACCTGGCCCACAGGGCTTTGGAGCACTTCCCAGGGACTTACCTCATTCACTTTTGACTGGCAACTTTTTTTTTTTATTTTGGTTATTCTTTCTAATTTAGATTTTTTTTTCAACAATATTGGAAAATATTTAGTTAAATTCTAGGGGGTTTATTGTATATAATTGGGAAAAAAGAAGGTAACTTATGAAGGCAAAAAAAGGAGGTAAATTATGTCTGTTCTAATTCTGTTCCTCCTTCCAGGACCTACAGAAAAGCCCACTAGCACCAGCACAAGTAACTCCATCAGCTTCCCTGGGCTTTGACCTTATGCCAAATTTAGAAAAGAGAAATCTGTAAACTGATGAACTGAGGCTATGGATAGAAAAGGCTACAGGTAGCCTTTCCTGGAGGTGTCTAAAGAAGGCAGGACTTATTTCAGCCTAGTTCACTGTCTAGGCATGAAGTAGTACATAGGTACTTTATCAGTGCAATAGCAATACAATGCTGTGTGGATTTCATGCAAAAATTGCATTCCTGATTACCCAGGAAAGACAATTTGTATCAAAATTCAGATCATTATCAGGCAACATATTGTGAGGCATACAGAAAAGCTCCTTTTTCCCTCTTATATTCACATCTGCTGTTTATCAGCCCTAACCTCAAAAATTGGATTTTCTTTCCATAGGCTATACTTGTATACATTATTAACTAAAAATTTCCCTACTCACTCTCAAAAATTTTGTCAGAACATAATAACTATGGTTTCACAAGTCATTTTGTTGCTGCCATTTCATGGTAACAATACCAGCTGAACTTTATGAGGAGGGTTACAAAATAACAAGAGAAGCATGCAACACAGCTTCAAATTGGGGCGGTTTCAAAGCAATAATTTTAGACATCTAGCATATATGTTCTGAAAAAGGCTCCAGTTCCAAATCAAAGTTTTAAGGACTCCATCTCTCTCTGTTGTCTAGGGAAAGAGCCCATACCTACAGCCAAGCTGAGTATTTAAAGTTGCTCAGTGGTTCTAAATTGTAAACAAAATGACTAGCTTGCCTTCAATATGACTTAGAATGTGTGTCTTTATTTTTAAAGTCACGCTGTAGATATAGCTGTGATATTAATTACCACATTGGGTATATAAAATGCCAATTTATTTGCACAAAATTTCCTCCTTGATGATTGCTAGATGAGCAAATTAGGACAGCACTTACTTATGCATAAACTGGAAAAGGTGTGCCTTTTCTACAGAATGATTAAACATCGAACCCATCATGAAAATGCACAAAGCACGTGTCACTTCTACTGTAAAACAAATAGGAGATGCTGTGTTAACCTCCTCTGCTACAAGAGTCCCTTCTCCAGTAATGTTATAACACATAAATTCTTTAACATGTTCAACCCTGCAATAAAAAAAATCATTTTTTGAGTGAAGACAAGGTCTGTGAAGCCAAGTCATTTTCCTCTGTAATGACACACACATAAGTGTTTTTAGAGCATACTAAAATTATAAGAGCACAAGCCTCTGCCCATTTTCCATTCATGTTTCCATTATCATCAAAATATGAACACATCTGAACTTAGGGGAATATGCTATATAAAGTACCGATTATTTTTATTGCTAAACATGGTATTTGTTTTATTTTCCTGTGTTTGCTATTCTCAAAGATAAAATAAGTTAGGATTCTGAGCATTTTCCCAAATTTAAATTTGCTAAGAAATACTAATGTGAGGATCTAAAAAATGTCCAGAGAAGTACCCAATTACATGGAGTGTTACACAAAATTTGGAGGATATGGGTTGCAGCGCACTGCTCCTCAGATTTCCTGTATGTGCTGGTTTTGGCTGGGATAGAGGTAATTTTCTTCATAGTAGCTGGTATGGGGCTGTGTTTGGGATTTGTGCTGGAAACACCATTTATAATACAGGGGTGGTTTAGTTACTGCTGAGCAGTGCTTACACAGGGCCAAGGCCTTTTCTGCCTCTCACCCCACCCCACCAGCGAGCAGGCTGGGGGTGCACAAGAGGCTGGGAGGGGACACGGCTGGGACAGCTGACCCCAACTGACCAAAGGGATATTCCACACCATATGACGTCATGCTCAGCATATATAGACTGGGGGAAGAAGGAGGAAGCAGGGGACATTCAGGGTGATGGCGTTTGTCTTCCCAAGTAACCGTTACGTGTGATGGAGCCCTGCTTTCCTGGAGGTGGCTGAACACCTGCCTGCCGATGGGAAGCAGTGAATGAACTCCTTGTTTTGCTTTGCCTGTGTGCACGGCTTTTGCTTTATTAAACTCTATTAAACTGTCTTTACCTCAACCCACAAGGGTTTTTTTTTTTTCACTTTTACTCTTCCAATTCACTTTTACTCTCCCCCATCCCACTGGGGGGGAGTGAGCAAGCGGCTGTGTGGGGCTTAGTTGCCGGCTGGGGTTAAACCACAACACTGTATGTCTTGGTTTCAGACCTACCAGAAATATGTATTTGATGGTATTTTAGATCCCCTTCCTGGTCCTAAAATGGAAAAATGAGTTGGGGGGTGGGAGGAAAAATGAAAAAAATTGTATCAACTACCAGAATTTGAAGACTGCAACCAAGTTTTGGTTAAGCCCCGTTCAAATGTGGGGCTACCATGCTGGTCAGTTAATTTATTTAGAAAGATTCATTCTTCCCTAATTAGAACTGGCATTCTTCGTGCCAGAAATTACACTGCTTCTTCAGAAACTGAGCATGTGTGGGTTTGGCTCCTGTCAAGGACAATTTTTAGCATTCAGATAGTGTGGTGCCCTAGAAATAACTACGGTAGACAGACAGAAAGAATGAGTGAGGTTAGCATACTAGTCACAGTTACAATACTGAGTCATATGTATATATTTATTTCACTGTTGATTGCCAAAGGCAATGCAAGAGTTTGAGACTGGGTCATGTTGCACAAAGGACATCTGCAACATTGCTCTAAGAACTACGCTGGCTTGTCAAAGCCAAAATATGAGATATAAAAAGAACAAAGCTCCAACTTTAGAAACATATATACAGTGGTAGTGCTGAGTTTTCTAATGACAAGGAATTAATTTGACTCTTATTTCATATTTGATTACATTAAACTCAAACTGTGTATAAACTGCCCAGTGTTTATTTCTCTAAAATAGATTAAATGATCTGTCTTTCAGTTGCAAACTCCTCAAACACGGACAGTCTTTTTGTGTGTTTTGGAGACCATCTAGTTTGCATTCCAAACCAACAGTTTGCATTCAAAGTGGAAACGATGGAATTAGTGAGAAGATCCCAGAAATTCCGCTGGGGAGGTGCTTGCAAGGATTAAAAAATAAATAAATACTTTAATGCTTCTCCAACAGCATGCAGCTATGCCAGTACTCAGGGTGGGTTTAGTGGAGGTTGCTGAAAGGCTGGCAAAATTCTGATTTGGCAATGACTTGCAATGATTTCATGGAATTTCTTTGTAGCTCTTAGTAAGAGTTAAATTATCTATCTACTTTACTCTGGGGCACCTGTAAAGGAGGCTGGAGACATAAATATTGATTATTGTCAGCCAATGCAAATATTTGAATCAGTCTATTTGGGTAAGAAGGAGAAATTGTATAATAATTTTTTTCACAAGAAGAGGCAGCTGAGACACCCTCTATTAGTGCAGCATTCATTATCTGTTTCCTTTGCAGCAGTTATTTTTCCTTGCTCTGCTCAAAAGCATTTCCAATCTGTTGTTATTACTTATCCTAATACCAGAAGAAGTATTGTCAGAGCAATTAGGAATCCCAAGCCATTTTGAAGGCTCATTGCATTTGATTTTGTAATGTCTTTCCCAAGAGTTTGCCATCCAGCTACAGTTTACTATCCACTAAAACTTAGTGGAAGAAATGGAACTGCTCACAGAGAAAAGAAACCTTAGGGCAAAGAATGAATCCTGTGATTCCCTATGCAGCTGTTTGATAAAATGAAGTTTCTTGAAGATACCAAATATTTAGTGCATTGTACAAAATCACATGCTAACTTACCTGGTGTACTTCTTGGAGGTAATGTCAGAGAGAGCATTGCTGCCTTACAGATTAATTCTGAGATAAGCTCCTGCCTAAGAAGTGGCAGACAATGTGCCGCAGCCTTTTTGTTTGAAAGGGCTGCTCCAGTGCAACCTGCGCTCTAGTACCATGGCTTTTTGATATGCTTTTCAATATGTTTTTGCTCACTTGCCCAATTCTGGTAGCAGCACCCCATTGTAATCCTTATTTCAATCAATACTACAGAAATAGGCAAGGCTTTCAACGCAGAAATCTGCACTGATACTGAATCATCGCAACACTTTTATTCAGTTCATCTCTTCATACCTCCTGTCTGCAATCGGAACTCTTCAGTTCCTGCAAAATGAATCCACTAGCACATCACTCACTTCAAAAGAGGAGCCTACTTAATTTTCAATTAAACTTCTGTATTACAAATAAACCACTTCTGCATTCAGGCGCTAGATTACAGCGTGCATCACCCGCACACCGCGCTCACACCAGACTCTGCCCGCGGTTGCGGCCATGGGCCGGTGCGGGAGCCAATGCCAGCACTGGCTGCCTCCGTCCCCACGGCAACCACACATAGCGTAGCCATGGAAACACACTGCAACACGCTGGATGAAACATGGGGCAAAAAACGTGCAGTTTTTCCACTTGTAAAAATACTTTAAAATTGCTAAAACACAGTGTAAAAAAAAAAAAAAAAGGCAATATTGAAAAACATTGCCATTGCTGCCAAATAACACACAAGATGGATGGCCGCAGAGATAATGGTTTTGTCTTCGCTGTTTCGTTTGTCAGGGAAATGGCTTCGTGATTATCTTTTCCTTTACTTGTACGACAGGATAAAAATAGGGCACGTATCTAATGCATATGTGTAGAAATTGCGAGTACAAAAATGTGTGTGTACGTCACAGTGAGAATAGATAGTGTATCCATAAATACTTGTATATAACATGCTATGTCTTGTGGTTTCGATGTAGTCTGAGCAATTGAAAAACAGTGAATGCATGGGATAGAGTGGTTTATTTCTTTATGTGTAATGTGTTTCTCTTTTCTGTCTATTTCTGCATGTGTTTGAATGCATGTATGACTGTGATTATTTCAATAGTCTATTTTAAAGGGGTTATTGGTTTAAAACAACAGTAGAGTAATCTTAAAATATGATTTGCATTTTGCAATGCGGAACATGTTTATATTCCATTTTGCTATTATAATTTCCACAAGGCTATTTCTTGTCTTTGTGTTCTTGTATAGGTGCTGTTCTTCCACAACAAAGGAAAAAGAGACATTAAAGAGTCTGTCACACAAAGCAGAAGGGAAGGCTTTCACAGACAGCACATTAGTAAGGATCTTGAACAAACTAAGGAATATCACATTTGTCTCTCCTCCAGAGGGACAGTGGGCATGAGAGATAAATAGGGCCTGTCAAGCACAACAGAGGGAGATGTCCTTTCACCTTTCGTTGGTGTCATGCTTTCTCTTCCTGAGGAGCTGGACCCACAGCCAGTTTGACAAAAGTACATTGTCAAGTACACGTTAGAGGGATTATGTAGGAAGTTGGAAATGCAAGACGAAAATTACAGACTATTTAAATCCTAACCCATAATTGAATTTCACTGTACCTCAGTAGTTTTGGCAGTCAGAACACAGAGGGCATAATTTGAACGTAGTTTGTAAATGAGAGTAAGAGGCTGTTTTACACTAACACACCATGCAAATCTCCAGGCTGACTGTGAGACCTGGCGGGTGGTGCATGTAGCAGCACTAGGCATTGCTGCGATGGTTTGAGCCACCACAGTGCAGCTTGGGGTGTAACGGCAATTCGACTGACCCTCTTTCAGCCTACTAAAACTGCTGAACTCTGTTGCTGTATGGAAGGTTCCCCTTCAAAGGTGACTTATTTTAAAATTTTGGAAAAAAAATCAATGCAGCCATTTCTGAGACTCATGGCCATAAATAAAATATATCAGCTCACACTTTTGAAGATCTGTTCTAACTGTTTCTATTCTCTCGTAACTCCAAAGTGTCCTTGGTTTAATACTTCAAATACAGCTGCATGTAGCTAGGAATGGGCTGTTACAGCTTATACATATTTCATAAAGAAATACAAAGTTCTGAACTTTTGAAAACTTCCTACCCTGCTGAGTATAGTTTTCTTCTACATAACCATTGTTGTCACTTTATCTTTCCTCTTTCTTTTCTTTTAATTTATTCATTTGTATTTTCTTCTTCTTCCTAGTTAGTATTTGTGTGTTCAGATGGAATTTTAAAAATATTTTCCTATTGCTTTCAAAATACATGATCCAGTTTCCTATTGTTTTAGCTATAGCACTGTATAAATGGATTTATTCAGACCAAACATAGGCTGCAAATAATCAGGAAGGGTTAAAGGGTGTTTGGACCTGAAAATATTACTCAGCAATGCACAGCTATAAGGCATGTTTCCTTAACTTCTTTTTTTTTTTGGTGTGGATCAAAATTAGAGTGGATTTGGGTGAATTAGGACAATTTAGGGAAGGGCTATTACTGTTCTTCCTATCGTGGTCTCTCTGCACATTATCAGATAGTACCCTTGACCTTGGTTTGACATGAACCTCCTCTGTTTCTCAAAGTTCACAATACTACATTTTTATACTAAATGTTCAAAACAGTTTATTGGGATATGTGAAAGTTTTTTAACAAATAAGTATTATACACACCTGCTATAGATAATGTCTTTCCCATACTATGCAAAAATGATTGCCACTCCGTTATTGTCAGTAAAAAGACAGAAGATAAAAGTTGTGTCTCAAACTGTGGATGTCCTGACAATATTTCAAAATATATTTGGGGTTTCTTAATGGTATATGCATATATTCTGAAAACTAAAAGGATTTGTGACTCATTTTTCTAGGCACATTTGGCTTTCTCATTTATGTTAAATGAAGACTGTTATTAAATGCAACATTTCATATTTGTCTGGTAGTAGAATCTGAACTGGTCTCTTAGCTCAAACTCAAAGCTACATCCCCCTACAGATGTGCCTATAGTAGTAGCTGTCTTCGTATGGATGGTTATGCTCATGTTTGATGACTTTACTGTATCTGTACAGAGTCACCATATACAATTAAACAATCCCTACCCCTAAAATTATAGTTTTGTTCTTTTTAGCTTTTAACTGTTGAGCACATTTTTGTCTCGTGTCACTGGACTGCAATAACAGTACAATCCCTGTTGCTTTCAGACTGGAACCACATTTGATCACAGGCATTCAGGAATATTTACACCCGCTTGTAATCCTTTGGAGGATATTTAACCTTACTATACTACACCACTTATTAACAATAATTAGTGTTTAGGTTTTATCTTCACAGGAGGTATATCCCATACAGCCATTAACTGAGTACCTGCTTTTGAACTAAATGATTCATAAGTATTGAAAACGATTGCAACCAGTGATTTGATTTTTTTTTAATCAACTATTTCAGAACTCTAAAATACAGCATACAGACCAGGCAACCTTAGAAATGTTATCAGAAAAGTGCTACAGTTTTAGGATGGTACTGAAAGACCATCACTTTTTCAAAACAGTAGTGCAGTGTTTACGTTTGAAATGCTGGTTTCAAAAATCTATGTAACCTTTTGAAATCTGAGTAAATTCCAAAAATATATATATAATATGATATATCATAAAGTAGATAACAATATATTACGTGTGTGTATACACATATGTGTCTCTGTGTGTGTGTGTGTATACACACGATTTTAGTTTGATACAGGGGCCATCATACATCATCCACATAAATTCTGTATAAATCACCATAATTCTGCTGGAGCTTTTGAAGTCCCTGATTCTGGCAGTGAAAGGCTGTGGGTTACTGCAGGGTTTTTCCTTCAGTACTTTGGCATTTTGAGCTGGCTGCCTCACTGTGACAATGTGGAGCCAAGAGTTAGTGCTGGTGAAAGGAAGGAAAATCAACGTGGCTCCCTTCTCTCTAGCCTATGCAAAATACTGTACAAGATGAAGGTAGCCTGTGCAAGAGTTGCTGCCTTCTGCTGTTGCCCCAGCTCACGTGGACGCACAACTGAGTCCATAACCTCAGAAGAGGCTCTTTGGAAATTCAGGGAGTTAATTCTTTCCAGCAGCACTGCTTGGCACACACTAGCACTCACATAACAAGAAAGCAATTGCACAGCCCTCTTCAGACTATAACTGTATCCAGCTCTGAAAATACTATTTTGAGCTTTGTTTTCCCTTCCCAACTGGACTCAGAATGGTATGACATTTTATTTCAGCTAGCGATAAGCTCAGGATGGGTTATATTTCCTTCTGGGGCTAGTGAGAAAGCCTTACTGTGTCTGCTTAAAACATTTGTTTAAAGAAGATGTTAATTAAAGTTTATCCTCTCTAGTGGGAGCTGTTCAGCTCTATCCCAGACAAACCAGCAGTATGGACATGCTACAGGTGTGCCAGAGATTTAAGTGTTCTGAAGTTCTTGGAGAAATTCCAGGGCTCAAGCCAGCCTGTTATCTGTTTAAGATGAGCTCCAGAATTTTCTCAGACTTAAAAGCTATGCAGACAGTGAGCCTTCAAGTTCAGACTCAAGGAAAATTAGAACTTGCTGGGTGCTCACACGCTTGAGCATGCCAAGGGAGCAAGCCACTAGCAGTGCCTGGGCAAACTGCCCACAGGTATGCTTCCAGATGTCAGTAGGAAAGTCAAATGGACAGGAGGCAGAGCATGGTAACACTGTAACTGCTCCAGAGTCTATTTTCAGAGCAGCACAGACGTAGCTGAAGTGCAGCACTGGCCCCCAGGCTATTGCTTTCCTGAGAGAAGGATCTATGATGCTATACCTCAGTAATTCATGAAAACTCTGCCTTTTGCCGTGGCAAAATAGTCCTCAAAGCAAAACCATTGCATTTCACATGGGCCTGCACAAAAATGTCCTCAAGCACGTAGTGTAGCAATGGATAACTTTAATTGAAAGAGCTGTGTTATTTTTCATTTGTAATCTCTAATTCAGCTTACTACAAAGCTGGACTTCAGATAACGACAACACTTTAGGTGTAAGGTGCATTGATTTTGTTCAACCATGTTCCCCCTTTCTGGCTGTAAATGTATAGGTCTCCAAATAATATAGTGGCTGCTAAAATATTTGTGACTTCTATACTTTAAGTAAGTATTGCAAACATCTGAGACAGTAGACTATCTAGTTCTTTGGGGTGATTTTTCACTTATCTTTACAATTCACACATAAGTGAAGGTGGCTCTGTGGTACATAACTAACTGTAACAAGTGCTTTTAAGTACATTATAAAATCTCACCATGGCAACATCTTTCTGCTCATCGTATTTATAGTGAGAAAAAGAAAACAAGCAAAAATAATATTAACCCTGAAACATTTCTAAAATTTAGAGGTTGAAAGAGTATCCTAAGTCAGGGTTCTTTTTTCATAGCTGTCTGTAAAGACCCTTGAACATGTTACCAGAGAAATAGTAATTGGAGATAGAAATAGAAGGTTTTCTTCTTTTGATTTCAGCTTTATATGAAACTACCAAATACCTGGGTTTTGTTTGGGTCACTGTGGCCAAATACAACTTGATTTTAATAGAAGAAAGTTAGAAAAAAAATGGCACATTTGCTTAGCTCCTCTGAGACCTAACCACACTGGGCATGATGCAGAAGCCCAGGTACAGTCATAGAAAGAGATACCAGTTTGGAAATTGTCTCTCAAACATCTTCCTGTCACCCTATACTCTGGCATCATGTAAACCTGTCTCAAAATAGGCATTTTGATTGGCAGTCTTCTTGCAGGGGCTTTACATGCCTTTAGGGAGTGGCAATGTTTTCTCTGTTCTCTTGCTACCTCATTTCTGGAGTCTTTTGAAGTCTTGGAAATGCCTGGGTAAATTGGGAGGAATAATTGTAAAAGACTGCATTAGGGTGCCTGCACTAGAGAACTGCACTTTAAGTGTTCCTCTTGGTATCATCTAGTGGGCTACAGCTGAAGAGATCTTCCAGATAACATGATTCAGAATAACATCACTTATCTCTGTTCTTGCATTTTCTCTATCGCTCTCCCTATAGTCTCCACAGCCCTGTGTTACAGGAACACTTTATTCAAGCAGTGTGAAAGAGAAGGAGTGCAGGCTCAGCGAAAGGCTCAGTTAAAGCCAAATGCAACTACAATGTCTCAGGCCATCATTTATCAGGTAAAAAATGAGAATGGACAGATTCTCAGGGAATTCATCACCTACAAATTCCTTGCAACTGTGGATAAATCTGTAGATGCTCTGAATATCTAAACAAACCATACCACTTTGACACTTAGGTACAGATATAGGGTCTAGAGTTTAACCAACTACTTTAGAAATTATTGGATTTATTTCTTATTTCACTCTAGTTCATTCCCATTCATCTAACTTTTTTAGAACAAGTTCTTTGTTTATATTCAATATAAATAGGGAAGGAAACTAAGGGAAATATAAAGAGATTCTGAATTAAACCCAAAAAATCCAACTATTTTTAATCCTTCATGAATTTTTCATTACTACTTCCCACAAAACACCTCCTGCCTTCTCCAAATGTTCTAAAAAGTGCTGCCATTCTTGGTAGATAAAAGCAGTATAAAATAATTGTATTAAGTAAAATTCCTTCTTTGTTTTTCTCAAACAAATGCTATGTAGTGACTTTCCATCCAGTGTCTTCTGCAGTGGGAATAGGTTCTTTAACTGTCAGGAGAGTAAAAGCAGTTAGCTATGCTTACAAATCTGTATGGGAACTTGAGCACAGAGACAAACTCAAAGGGCCCTTTTGCTCATTTACACAGAGAATTACAGCACAGAAAGTTCACTCTCCATCACTTCTTTCTGTTACTGTTTTTAGAGGGGAAAAAGTGGTACTGGTACCAAAGCAAGTAGGAGATACTCGTTCCCTATACTGTGCCCATCAGCTTTCTAGCCATGGCAACCTGAGTAAAATGGAGTAGAGAAGAGTGTGGAGGAGAGGCCGTAAGACCTGGCTGGAACAATACTATTCTAGATATCTCAGGCTGAAAGAAAAAGACAGTCTAAAATCTAGCAGAGGTGGAATTTATTAAGTATTAAGTTTAGAACTGGCTGAAAAATTTGTCAAAGTTTGGCTTCCTTTCTTTCAAAGATGTTATCCCATATAAAATCAGGTGATCTCATAGAGCTTATGTTTCAATTGTTTTGGTTTTACAGAGGTAAAAGTTCACTAGTTCCCCAGAATACTTTTCAGAACAGAACAAACAGTAAACTTTCCAGACCATCTTTTAATTCTGTATTGTTATGTTGAACCTAGCACAACAGATTCCTGATCTATGAACTATTTCAATCTACTAAGTTTTGATAATATACACTGTAGCATACACCTTGGAGCAAAATTTCTTCTGCTTGTACCGACATCCCAAATCTTATTCTATGAGGCTGCCTTAGGAAGGCATGGGGTGGCAGAGGCACATGCTTGTAGGTTGAATTGCATGCTGGAGGTGCCCAATCTGACAGCTGACACAATACGCAGGTGTCCCACCACACAGGTCACCTGGATTGCAAGGACCACTTCATCAGATAAATATTCTCTGGCTGCTATGCTGCATTTCAACCTTTCTTCTGCTTCAGGATTAAATGCACAAGACGCAGCCAGTGGTGAGCCCTCATTTGTGCCCATCATTTAGGTCCTGGCAGAAGAAAGAGGCAGCCAATGCAGTGAGCGTGAGGCAGGGACCACAGTAGTTTTATTTTGGAAATACTGAGTAATACTTATCAAATCAGTTGGTGTGGGGGTAAAATGTAACGACCTTGAGCAGTGATCAAAACTGACCGTGCTAGACATTCAACAGAGATGGCCTTACTCAAGGATCATTAAGTGTAAAACGACACCCGCCTTTAATACTCGCTTTGCTCTTAGTCCAGGGCTCTGATACATCAGAAATGAAGATGAATCCTTGCTAAGCATAGGTTGCCCTTGGCTACTAAAACCGGAAGCCTTGAGCTGCCTAATACCGTGGCATGGGGAACAGTGAGTGAGAAAATGTTTTTGTTCTGGGTGTCCTTTAGGTTATAGAGAAAGTGCATATTTTGCCACACTGGTGCTCAGGGTGATCAGCAAAGCTTAATTGTTTGCTTAAGCAGCCTTTGGAGCAGTGAGAGCTAACAGAGCTATAAATTGGCAGGGCTGGCCAATGCAGTTGAACAGCAAAAAGACTTTCAAAGAGACAGTTTTGCTCCCAAGTGCTTATTGTCAGCTCTTTGAGTTAAACAGATTTTAACAACCCAAACAAAAACTCCACAGGGGAGCTTTTTACAAACAGAAAACAAAGGAGCTGTGCTCCAGCTACATCAAAGCTTCCAGTCCTTTATAACCTCTGGTGGCAGTTTGTTTCATCCAAGGCCCCTAACTCAATGCTAATGTCAGTTTTCCCGCCTACCAATGAACCATTTTCCTGCAGTTTCCTGATCTAGCTTCAAGCTGACTTCAGAGAAGAAACAGGATTGCTTTAAGCAAAGCTACAACCACCCCATCACCATACTGTGGTTGCCGCACTAGAAAGGTGTCCGAGAACACCGTGCTGTCATGAAGTTTTAAAGCCTTAGGTGCCTCTGGATTTGTTCACATTGAAGCCATCCTATTCAGGAGATTTCCCTTACTACACCAGCTGCCTCGTGCAGACTGGGAGAACTGAGAGGCAGATTTGGGCTGGTGAATCTGAAGATAAGATGATAAAATTTATTTTATTCTTTTTTCAATTTCATGTTTATCCCCTAGCCCAATGTAAATAAGGGATAGTATAAGAGATTTGAATTTATAAAAAGTTTATGGTAGGGAAATTCCAGGCACATTTAAGAGAGAACAGCATTACTTTGCATTTAGTGTGGGGTTTTTAATGTGTTTTGTTCAGAATATGACAAAATTTAACACTGCAGTTAAAAAGGGGATGTTCTTGTAGCTCTTGATAATTAATGACAGAGTAGGATGCAGCCTCATCTGAATAAGAGGCAGAACCATCTCATGGCTGCTCCACTTTGACATGACGCAAAGGAGTACATGCTGCGCTGGTAAATCCATCCCTAATGGAAAAAAAATGCACTGGTTGTTAAAAAAACAAGATTTAGGCAGGGTGGAGAAATTAAATATATGCTTGTATATGAAATGTCATAGGTACAGTTGAGATTTCAGTTGCATGAAACCAACTGAAAGTTCTGAATCATCAAAGCCCACAACATTACAGACCATCCAAAAGTTCATAATTTTTTTCTTTCAAAATGTGTGCTTATAGCCAAAAGACATTAATGAAATCGAAATAATTAATTTTTCAAATCTTTGTTATACTGTATAAATTTGAGGGGGAGCACTGAAAAGGGGAAAACGACAAGCCTCATCCCAACACAATGTAACAATCTCAAATTCACTGGAGTCATCCTGATGCCCATATTATCACTTCAGCTTCCCTGCTCGCTTTAATTACCCAAGTAGTCCCATCAGTACGACATCTACTTCCAAACACATCGTGTCGCCTCCTTGTACTCCGCAGATCCTCTCCTTGCTGCTGGAGTGCTATGTTCAACTCAGCACAGCAGAGACTTACAGCACTGGTTGGATCTAGCTTTGAGTAGACAGTAAATATAAGAGACAAAAAGCTGTAATGCAGAGTGCCGTATCTGTCTCAGTACCACAATGTGATGGGAGTACCTAAGAATATGTCTGTAATATTTCACTGTTATTAACAAAATCTTTAGAGTTTCTAGTTATTTTGGATATGTCAGTTTTTGGGTTCCTAACTTGAAATCCTTTGGAGAGCAATGAATTTTAGACATTTATGGAAAAAAAAAGGGGTTTCAAAGTACTTCAGGTTAAGGACACCTAATTGTTTTCATCTTAACCCAATACTATCTCTTCCCCGTAATATACATGTAAAAGCATACAGTTATCCTCCTGCGTCAGAGTCTGTACTTCTGTACTCAAGAATAGACAGTGGGAGTTGGCTAAGAATGTGTACGGGAAGAACTAGAGCTACACCCCTGTTTTCCAGATAAGCACTTCCATTTGCTTCTGCCTAACAGTAAGACTCCGCTCTTTGCTGAAGTCTTTCTGCAGTTAACTAAATTCCTTTCAGGACAGCAACTGCCTTCAGATTTTAACAGGCTGATAGGAGGAGGTGAAGAGAAAGAAGAATTCATCCTGTAACATCCCTAATCCAGGGAACAAGTGGATCAGCTGAGCGGAGGGAAAGACAAGTAAGGAAGAAGCTTGTAGGTAAATGATGCAGTGGGATTTGAAAATAAAGGAAACTGAAGAGGATCCATCTGGATTGAGTGAAGGATGGGAAAAAGAAATATGGAAAACCTGTCTTAGGGAATCAGCATTAGAGCAAATAACCTGGCCTGAGGTTAGGTAAGAGAACAGGATGTGGAAAATTACTGGACATTACACGAGAAAGTGCTGAACATGATTGATAAAAGTGTGAGAAAATGACTAAAGTTACAGATAGCGCCATGCAGGATGGCTCGGTTTCACACGTGGTTAAGGGGGAGTTTTGTGAGAAATGGAACAGAAGGCCCAACTTCACAGATAATTGGGGAGGTGTTCTGGAGACCTTTGGGGGAGTAACATCTTGCAAGGCACCAAGGTAACTGCATCACTAAGACCACAAAAGGCCGAGATTACCTAGGTAATGGTATCAGAATTCACAAATTTAGGATGGATGTAGCAAAACTGGGAACAATGGGGAAAAAAGTAATTAGGCGAGTGTTGTGTAGGAGGCCGGGCAGAGGAAGTGGGTGGTAAAAAGGCGGGAAATGAAAAAGGGATATTAAGGTATAAAAACCATAGGATTGGTGCAGTCTGGGGTATCAGCTGGGCAGCCCTGCACTTGACCGCCATGGCTGGAGCAAGACAACAAACCAAACCCACCCCTCTGAGCTTATCACACAAGCAAAACCTGCTTCTGCACCAGTGGGAGCGAGGCAAGCAGCATGTTTTCGTGGGGTGCCATGGGACCCCCCCCCCCAGATCAAATGGCCATCCTGGTATCACCGTGTCAGTGCCCAGTCCAGGTCTGCCAGCATCCACAGCTGCCCATCACTCCCTAACACAACTGACCAAACTAAAAATTACTTCTGCATTTAACCTGCAAAATCATCACTGACTTAAAAAAATTCACTAAAACCTCTTGACAGCAGCAAAATATTTTTGCAAAGGTTTTGTTTTTTTTTCATATAAAAAATGTGTGAACATTTAGAATTCTTTCCCAAAGACAGAATTGTGCCCTTACTGCCCACAGGATATGTAGGTTTTATCAAGAATAAAAATAATTGTAACCATTCATTAAAAAATGTAAAAAGCCCCCACAAAGGAAAATTGTTTCACACAACTGTTAAAGGAGACCTATGGGGCTTGAAAGAAACAGTCATATTTTTCATGGTTCACTAAATTCACTGTTCTCTAGTTCTCTTACTTGTATGGCCTTTTCAGACAACATTTCAGTACCTTTAATAAACTGGGCAGCTGTGAAGACTTCGCTCCTTTCTTTGGTTTTCTCATCTCCGTACCTCTCATTTTCTTAAGTCAAATGAATGATTGCGTAATCCTGAATAGTGGTACAGACTTAAAAATATCACCTAGGATCATCCTGCTTTTCATTGGGTTTGTGTAGGCTGAAGAATTCTGCCTTTGACATTGTATGTCAAAGATTTATTTCTGTCATCAACTGGAGCATGCCATATATACAGATTCCTCTTGAAACCTCCATGGCTGGTTACATTTTTAACAATATCTCAGACTGTGAAGTACCTGACACATCAACCAGATACTTATTGTCTCTAATGAAAAATTATTTTTCATACTGTCATGTTAAAACTTGAAGGTTCAGATTCCAGCTACCTGAGTACCACTTTTTCCCTCATAAAGAATCTGGTCAAATCAAGTATTTGTTTCTCGGGAGGGAGTGGAGGGAAGCAAGCACAAGAGCAAACATGTTCATTTTTTCTGCTACATTAAGCCCTCTTTAATTATGTGAAAATTGACAGTTGTCACAATTCAGAGTAATAGTTTTCAGTGCATAAATGACATAAAAGAAAAGTGTAAACTTCCCATGGTAGTGATTGCAAGGTCGCACGGAAAGGATGCAGTTAGTCATGCAGCCTCCTCCAGGCACAAGAAGTAATTCACACAAGTTCCTACCCAGGGTTGCTGGCAGAGGGGCAGGTGGCAATGTTCGTGGGGGGCTGACATAGCAGGGAGCTGGAGTATTGCCAGGCTGCCTGAGGTGCTGCGCTACGTGTGTTCCTGATATCCCAAAATTAAATAGAAGCAATGGAACTTGAATCCTGCTCCCATCCCCACCATTCCCTACCCGTCCAATGCATTCAGCAGAAATATGACTGGCTTCCTGTAAGCTCATTTCTACAATTTTGCTCTTAGCATTACTCGGCAGTAATCACAAATTTTCAGAGGAATTTTAAAAATTACAGAATATTCCTGTAGGATATGTGTTTATGTGCTCTTTTCTGCTCTTTTTGCAATAAAGCATGAGTTGCTTTGACTCTGGTGAGAATTTAGGTCTGGTTCAGCGTTTCACTGCGTATCATTTGTGTTCCCAACAGTTTTGCATCAAGGTACTGTCCCAGTCTTCTGTTCTGTGCTGGACTAGCAGATGAGGAGAAAGACATGGGCATGTTAGATTTAGGATACCTGTAAACCTTCACGTGCCACAGCTGTGGAAAACGTGCCTTTTACTAGGTAGTACAGTGTTTGTAAATACAGATGAAGTGTTTTGCAGCTGGAAAAGGGAAACACCAGTGTTGCTATGGAAAGTATCTAAGACTTTCTCTACACTGTTGCTCTGGACAGTCATATTGAAATGTTGAATTCCAAACATGGGAAATGCAGAGAGGGCATTCCCAAAAGAACAGGCACATGAAGACTATTCTGAGGCAGTTTAACAGTCTAGCTCATTTAGCTCAACAAAAGAAGGCTGAGATGATTACACTTGGAAAATATATCTGCAAAGTAAATACCACAGAGGAAGAAGGGACGGCACAAAACCAGTTATTTGTAAACTGACAACAGATAAATTAGAAGCAGATTTCTAGCTGGCAGAGAAGCTAGGTTGTGGAACAACCTCACAGTAGTGTCAGAAACAGACACATGTTTAGATGGACTTAAGAGGTACTGAAGGTCCAGCAGCATGTGGGCACTGACTCATCCCATTTGTTTCAGTCTCAGCTTGCTGTAAAACCATGCTGACTCCATGGTTTCAACTGGGTTTTAACCACAGCAAAAATTTTATCGAACGGCTTGTATTTTCAGTTTTGAAGTTCATTAATTCTAAATCTCTTTGAAGTGAATAGGAGAACAGTTTCTCACTTTGCTCTCTGAATGGCAAGTATTGGATCAGAAGTGCATGTCCCATCTTTTAGAAAGAAGAAAACTTCATGTAGTGGGACCTTAAAAATTTGGCACTAGAGAATCTGATTTTTTGGAAAGATAACAGGGAAAAGTGTTCATGTTTTAATTTTCTAGCTTAGGCTTATAGTCAAGCTTTAAACTTGTGAAAATAAAGGAATGTAACAAAATATGTGACAAAGCTGCAGTGGTTACAGTACCATAATTCTATAGAAAATGTGTTCCATTATGTTAATGAAAATGAAATATGTATTTTTTCCTTGCAATGTAGATGCTTTCCGTTACCTTATTTTCTCAGTAATCAGATATGCACACAGTGTAAGCACTGAGTGAAATGCGTGATTAGACCATTTACATATATATATAAGATTTAAGATTGTCTATATAGCTGTACTTGTATTCTTCATGCATACGCATTTCATAATCTCTCAGCACTTTTTCTATAGGACCCTTGCCTTTTTAAGTGCCAAAGGGTGAACAGTTCTCACAGAAAGCTGTTCAGCACCTTCTGATACACCTTTTATGCTGTGTGTGGCACCAGTCTTATTTGTTTCTCACTGTTCAAACCGTCTCAGAAGAGGAATATTTCCCACATAGACTTTTCTGTCTCATTTATCACTACTGTCTCTGAGGGCTTCACAATGACTAATTTAACTTCACAAACTCTTGTGAGATAAGGGCTGGCATTTAATTGAGGCACAGAGAGATGATGGTCAAAAGTATCCTCTAACTTGGAGGTACACTGTTGAGATGCTCTGAACATGGTGTTTAGAACAATAAAGCTCTTTACGTTCAAATTACAAATCATTATTCATCTCAGTTGCAATAAATAGTGCTCAGCATTTCTGTCAATCAGAACCCAAGCTCAGGACAGACACCTAGAAAATAAGAAATGAATGGCTATCAAAAATTTGTTTTAAGTGCCTTGCTTAATGAGAGGAGAACAGGAAACCTTTGACAGACACAGAGCTATAATGTGATTTTCTGAGGCAGCATTTAGCATTCGGGATGCGTCCTCTTTTCCAGCAACTCCCCTGCCTCATTTTCAAAGATCACCACCTCCAAGTTCAAGAATGGTCCATTTCTGTGAGCAGGAAATCAAGCAAAGACAGCAGGAGGCCTGCATGGATGAACAAAGTGCTCCTGACTAAACTCAACCACAAAGGAAATGCATAGAAGATATGGAAGCAGACACAGGTGACTCAGAAGGAAAATAGAGACACTGTCCAAGATTGCAGGGATGGGGTTAGGAAAGCCAAAGCACACCTAGAGTTGAATCTGATGAGCGACATGAAGGGCAACCAGAAAGGCTTCTACAAGTATATCAGCATGGAAGGAAAACAAGAGAAAACATGGGCCCACTGCTGAATAGGGCAGGGGCCCTGGTGACAAAGGACACAGGAAAGCCTGCTGTCTACAGTAACCTTCTTTGCCTCAGTCTTTACTGGTAAGACCATCCTTTGGGAATCCCAGGTCCCTGAGACTACTGGGAAAGTCTGGAGCAAGGAAGACTCACCCTTGGTGGAAGAGGATCAGGTTAGGGAGCGAACAAATTGGTTAAACAAATTGGACGTGCACAAGTCCGTGGGACCTGACAGGCTGTACCCATGAGTGCCAAGGGAGCGGCTGATGTCATTGCAAGGCCACTATCTATTATCTTTGAAAGATCTTGGTGATCAGGAGAGGTTCCCAAGGACTGGAAGAAAGTAAATGTCACTTCTCTCTTTAAGAAAGAGGATCCAGCGAACTACAGGATCCTCTTACAGGATCCAGGTAGTTAGCCTCACCACAGTCCATGGGAAGGTAATGGAGCAAGTTTTCCTGGAAACCACTTCCAAGGCTTGCCCTGTCCCTCCAAAAACTTTCTTCTTCGGTTTCTGCTTCCTTATCCAGTTCTATTCTATCTCTGTCATCTCACTTTTCAAGACTCCAGTTTAAACTCATCTCTGTCATTCACTTTAATGCAGACCTCACTGGTCAGTATAATACCTTCCTCCATCCTCCTTCTCTGAGCTGTCTTTCCCCTTCCCAGTAACCATCTCCCAAATTAGTTTCCTTCCCTTGGGTTCCCACTTTTCTCCATTCCCACTGCCACTTCCTATGCCCTTCTCCCATCTATTTGCTGAGCTAGACTAAATGTTTTTTAAAGGCTGAACTGCTCTGTCTGAAACTTTCTCTAGCTAAAAATAAGTAGCCTGAAGCAGACAGCACAGAAATACAACTCACATGGTTGAAGTTTCTCAGGGCTTGCAACTGAAAACATGCTTTTACAAAGCAGTGTTAAAAAAACTTAATAAGAGACAGACCTACTAATGTGCTAATAGCATATCTCTTTAAAAATGTCCAGGATTCCTAAATGCTGTCCCAACCAGCTGATGTCCATTATATAGTTAAAGAATATGTTAAATATTCAAAGACTTAAACTGTATGCATCATTAAGCTTCTCCAATTCTAATGACCAAGATATTGAAAACCAAAATGGGCAAACAAATATCGCCCCAAAATTAATAACACAGAGTGACATTTTGCCTGCAGAAACACACACAAATTCCACTGACGTCAGTGCGTAGTTCCTAGAGGCCGTTATTTGGAGCTCATGTTTGCAACCATAAAGTTGCATTAAGTCTATTTGTGTGAAGAAAATTAACTACCAACCTAAAGAATATAAATTACTCATTAAAATTTTTAGAGAATGTTTGTGAAAGCTACAAATTAATTCAAGAAATATCACAAAGCCACAATTATTTTTTGAAAAGAAGACAGTAAACTTATAGTTGAAATTATTTCTGTGGTACTGTTCACGTGTATAACATATTATGTAAATAATAAAGGCTGTGTTAATGGCAAAAGAAGATTTTTAGGATGTTGTTCAATGGCTGACAAGGATGAACTCAACTGAAATGTATTTTTAACCAGAGGATAAATCTTGTTTGAAGGCTTTATAAAGGAACCTTGTAAATTTAGACCAAAACCCTGGATTTATTTTATGTACTCTAGACTTCACTTTGGCCTCTGATCACAAGAAAACTGGTGTAGATCTGGAATACCTCCTTTGAAACCAGCTAAGGCTTTCAGTATTTATGCTCCTGAATCCAAAAGAAGAATTTAACCCAAGGGCCCAAAGCCAGCTTTGTCGAGCAACAGACATTTGGTCTGGCTGCACGGGGGAGAGGCTGTGGCAGCTGGCCAGCTTTTCTCCCCAAGAAGTGATGTCAGACTAGTCAGTAGATCCCTTTGGGCATTAGACATCATGGGAAATATCCAGGCTCTCTTCTGAATGGGAACTGTTAGAGAAAGCCAGCTGGCATCTCTTTGAGAAGGCTCAGGGGAGATGGCCACCACCTAAAAGTGCCTTACTGGTTGTTGGCCTCCTGTTTCAGGGCTGCTGTGACTTGCTCTCAATCCTCATTCTTCTTATAACATAATGTAATTTAATTTATGACCACAAAAAGTGCAACAAGAAAGGGAAAAGATGAAAAATATTATGCTAAATACAACCAGCCATATAGTTGAAAATGTAAACATCAAACTATTCCCTAGATATGTAATTACAGGCAGCTTCAAAGAGGAAAAGGCACATTTTTAGCAAATGCATTGTATTTTGTATATGCTGCTTTTGCCTGAAGGACAGTCTGGTTTTCTACAGGAGCACAGAAAACTGCTTTTAAAGGGATCATCAACCAGAGTTTGTGGCTAATCACTTGGAGCTCCCATGAGACATACAGAGGCATGACATGGAAAAGAAAATAAAAATACAAAAGCAAATGTTGCACGTCTCCAGCATGCTCCTCTTTCCTTCCCAAGACCTTGAAGGATGATGTACCAAGCCACACAGCAGGGTGGTGGGTAACAGGAAGAGCCATCCTCTGACACATTCCCCTTCCCAGCTCTATGAAATTAGTGCTGGAAAAAATCAGGAGGAAATACTTCTGCTCCTCCTCCATGGTGTCAGTACCATACAGGGAGCTAGAAAGGCTGTGCTGGAAGGCTGATTTAATAGCACCAACTGTTAACAAATGCCCTTAACAGGCTCTCCTCCCACCCACTGCTGCAGTACCCTCTTCTGGGAACTGCACTGGGCTGCTGTAAATGTCTCCTCCTTTGGCCTCTGCTCTCCATCAGATCCCAAAGTCCTGTCTCTGGAGAGAGACACATGTGTAAGCCCTGGCCCCTGTGAACCCCCATGTCTCCCTCCATGCCTTTGGACTACACTGCCAGAAGCAGCTCATAGTCTTTCACTAGCGCATTCCGCTTTGCAGGGGGCAGAGTTAACTGAGGTGTCCACTGCTCCTACTGAGCCCAGCAAGCGCTGCGGCATGGCCTTTCTCCATGGAAGCTCCAGTATTTGCAGCATGAAATTTCCTTTCAAACTCTGACTCATTGCCTCCTTCTAATGGCCTTAATCCTCTCTAGTTGGAAGGGAAAGGCATTCTGTAAGGTGGGCTGTTATGACTTCCTTCATCAGTCTGTAAAATCTTTAGCATGTCGTTACTAGCAGACCCGGTCTGTTTTTCAGAGCTCTGGTAGAGGAAAAGTGAACAGGAGGGCAATGGCTGTTTTACTGTCCCAGTTTGCTGCCTTGGGCAGCTGCGTGCTTTGGCTGTTCCATGTGAGAACCACCTAAAAGCAAGCACTGATAAAAAGTTTCCTGAATAAATATCCAGGCAATTTTTTTTATCATTCTTTTATTTTCTAAAACATTTTTCACCTCAAATCAAAAAGCCCAAGAAGATCAATACCGACTAAGATCTGAAATATTTGACTTGTGTGCTCTTTCTTAACAGCTTTCACTTTCTGAAACATCTTAGCCTGTTTGTGGGGAAGAGCAGCTCCTTCTTCTGTTGGTATTCTTTGTACTAGCTAAAAAGATACCTTGGCCAAAAGATGCTGAGGAGTATATATATTAGATTCTTTGTGGGTGGAAAGAATATTTTTATAGTTCCAATTTAGAAATTAAGAGATTTCTTATTTAACTTTTCTAAAAGTTTTGTTTAGATAAATGGAAAAAAAAAAAGCCAGAATGCCAGTAAGGATACAATAAAAAAATCTGGTAGCATAAGGATAGCACAAGCACTGCACTCCAGTGTTCGTCTTTAGACAACACAAAGGAGAATCAGAAACAGAGCCCAAGGATGCCTCTGTGAGTAATTTAAACTCATGTTTAAATCTCCCTTGCCTGTGGCACACCATTTTACCTCTGGCAAGTAGTTTCTGGTGTCCTAATTCCTAAATGTTTATGTTTTGCATTTATTATCTCCAGCCCTCTTTAATGATGTTTGTTTCAGAATGAGTGTGGGGTTTTATGTGGCTGCATTTGATTTGTCCAATGCTTGAAAGCAAAGGGACTAACTTAAAATCAGTGAAATTGTCTTCTTGGATTGTGAAAGGGAAACAATAAAACTTCACTTCTTACATGTTAGGAAGACTTCCTCAGTCATTTTACTTTAAAAGGGTTTTATTTAGAAAATGGAGTTTGACAAGAATCAAATCCTAGGCATAATGTAGCACTTCTCTCCTTTGAATATTTGTTTCCATTAAATGACTGACCTTCATTTTTTTCCATTTTTTGTGGGCAACAGTAGAGCAACATCAGATACATTTTACGTTTCTGATAAGGGAATCAGATTATTTTTTATTATTACCCCAAGACATTAGTTGTACAAAGGACCTAAGGGTAAGTTTTACTAGCAGATAAAATCAGTAACTACAAATAAACTGCAGGGCTGAAAGGCAAAAAACTGTAGAGGTGATGAGTGAGGAAACCTCATGTTAAATGAGAGAATTCAGTGCTAGCCATATTAAAAATTCATCTTGCTGAAATATAGATTTAAAAAAATATTCAGCATGAATTAATGTGAATCTATATGTAATAGTTGGCTAAAATCTCTGCTCTGTTTTACAAGTGCATTGTCACATAAACAGAAAAACATACGGTAAAGAAATATAACGACACAGAGAAACAAAAGACTCACAGTTACACATAAACATAGATTTCTTCATTCAACATGCCTAAATGTGATGTGATTTTTTTGTAATATTTGCTATTTGTCAACTTTTTTGTTGATTGGGGGATCCTTTGATTATTTCCCAGTAGTTGAAAGGCTAACACTTATCAGACGATTCATGAGTTGGAAAATCCAGTCTTGTTCTTTCCTTATGCCACACGGTGTTTGATAGCCAGAGTCCCTTCTATGAGAATTTAATGAAGAAATATTTCAAAGCAATTGTTTTGCTTGTCAGGTTTTTCAGCCTTCCTTTATGTTGATGAGTGAAGCCTTAACTCCTCTCCAGGGCTGGATTCAAAGCCCACTGTAGTCACTGCAATGAGTCCCATTGGCTATAACAGGACTCAGACAAGGGCCCACATGCGTAGTGTTGAGCTGGGGATGCAGAAACCCTGTCGCTTCAACTGTAGCTTAGGGGACACAACTCATAGAGGGACACTTTCTTGCATCCCCTTAAAAAGGGTACAGCATGTACTTCCTTAGTGCCTAGACAACTCTCCTATCTGCTTTATCTTACAGAATAGAGGGGGTTCTGAGCATGGGGGTGAGAAGCAGCAGAGCTGTGCCAGGGCTGTAAGTGCTCCTGGTTCTTTCTCAAAGACCCATGCTAGGCAAGGAATGGGTTACTTGACCCCATCCCTTCTTATGTCCTCCAGGTAAAACAAATGCATTTCTTTACCAAACTATAGATTAACACCAAACTGTAGATTAACAATTCAGCAACAAGAAAACAGTGATTCATATGACTAAAACATGAGTTGATCTTGTCCACATTCCTCACACTCCTGCTTTACATTGTTTTACAGCATTTGCTTAATAGCACTCCCTAGTACTTAAAAAAATCTACAAGGGATAAGATATATTATGCTAAAGAGGCAAAACAGCATAGTAGCAAAAAGTGTAAGAGATTCTGTTATTTGTCTTTTTGAAAACAAGTCTAATGTAATGCGATGAGTGAACTGCGTTTTAGAACAGCCAGAGTCTCCTGCTCTACTAATTCTCCTT
>VYZW01007564.1:1952-13002 GCA_013401315.1 Balaeniceps rex | reverse complement strand
CAGAGAACTCTTATGCAAATCCTATAAAGTCCCAATCACCCAAATGATTCAGAATAAGAATGTTACATGATATGGATCATAACTCTGGCCATGTATAGTGACATGTTATGAGACTAAGTTTTGAACAGTCTTTGAATTTTGATCTCTAGAAGATCCTTACTTACAGTAAATATTTGAACCTTTGTAGCAGTCAGAAAAAGTTATATTGTTCTTTCATGAATAGGTAATTGTAATAACCTTCAGAATAATAGGTACTCCAAAAATAGTAATAAAGACAACTTCAGTATATGCACTGTAATGTCCGGCACTCTGCATCTCCTAAAATAGGTCACTGACAGAAAATCTCTAGTTCGATTTTAAAAGGTAAACCTTAATAGAAAGTACTTCACTTATCTGAGGTGATGTGACTTTCTAACCAAAAATTACACAATAGTGGTTTCAGATACTATTTTCAGTGTCTCTGTATTTGGACAAATTTTGTCATGAAGTAATTCTTACAGTTGAATAACATAGCAAGATTGCATATATGTTCTGTGTTCAAACTTCAAGGTATAGTAAGTTCATTGCAATAACTTAACTTGTATATTAGTGTTCTTATGGAAAGCCTTGTCAGTTCTGTCAGCCTCTCAACACCATTATAGCCCATCAGGGCTCACTTGTTAATGATCTGCCCTCTGCTGCTTTGTAGGAATGGTCATTATAAATCACTCTCTGCCCAAATGTAGATACAGATGGAATCAATTAATTACTGCTTGCCTGCTCTGAGAATGATCATCAATGCAATATAGCTAAGCAATACTAATCTCCAGGAACCATCTGGAACCATTAAGACAAACTGTATCTCCTTGCCCAGGGCAGGCAAAAGTTTTGGAAGCCCTTGAGGCACGTGGCCTCTCTCAGAGTTGCCTACAGTTACAACCAGCTGACAAAAAAGCCAAGAACAAGAATCAGGTCTTCAGCAGAGCTTGTATTACTTATCCCTTTTATGAAGAGCTGAATGGGATTTTGTGGTAGAACGTTAACTGGAAAACTTAGTTTTTGGTGAAAACAACCAATGTCGTTGAAAGCAATAACAACTCCAGGATCAGCAGAAGAAACAAAGAGCTTGCTAAAAGCCTAGGCATGATTCTGGATGGACATAAGAGGACCAAAGAAATGTTGAAGACCACCAGATGGGTGCAAAAGCTGGGGTTTTTTAAGTCCAGATTTGCTTATTAAAACATATAGCTTAGTATTACATACTCTGATAAACCTCTGGGTTTCTTGGGATCCAAACTGGATTTTATATGGCAGGGATGGTAGCTATGAGCCCACCCAAATCCTGACAGATCCAAGTCTGTCCAAATGAGAGGAACGCATGCCAGTGTAAATCTGCTTAGAATCATAATTTTACTGCACTATTTTGAGGGTTCTCTGCTCATTGCAGAGAGTTGTAATTCTTTCTTTTTAAAACTGTAGCTGTTTGCAGTAAGGTAGCATTAGAGTGCTCTCAGTGAAAGCACTGGCTCTGCTATCAAACTGGCAATCAAGCCTGATCCAGAGCCTGAAGAAAAGATGCCTCTCCATTGAGTTCGATGGACTTGCTTTTGGATCCATAGATAAAAGTATTCTTATGGCTTTTAAATCAATTTAACCCTTCTCCTTCAATAAAACAAAATCCTTATTATTTGTAATATTGAGAAAATTTAAAACAAGTAACTGTTCCTTAAAAGGATGGGGATTTTTAAACCTTATTCACACCTTGCAAATGCTTGCAAAGTCTAGCAACTTTATTGAATTGAATACTGAGATGTGAAACCACCCTTATTTTCATATGTGTTTGCAGGACCAGTGTCTGAATCTTATTTTTGGTACTAGAAGATTTGTTTTCACCTGAAAAGCTTAATAGAGGAGTCCTGGAAACTGTATTGTTCTCTTGACTATAAACTTCACCTCACAAGGAATATGTTTTGTTACAGCTTATCATTTCCTTGGAAACTTCTCTGACACCAGTCTCTTTACAAGCAGAAACAGGAATTTTCTGTCTCTCAGAAGAGAAAGGGCTGAGGTAAGATCTGTTTTATTTCATAAATGGAAGATTGGAAGATTTCTTAGCCAAAGAATTCTTCTTTAGATCTACATTTAACAAAGTACTTCAAACACATGGCTAACATGAAGTGTTTGACTCAGGCCGTTGGAATCAAAGGAACTATGAAAACCTTAAAATGCTGCAAATGTGCATCTGCCTCACAAAATCTGTTTTGAAAGAATTATTTTATTCTAATATGTCACTGATTTTGGTAAAAGCATTCAAATGTATGATTCAAATAATCAGAAAATTTCATATACATATATTTCAGTGTTTCAAATATGCAGCCCTGAAGAAGGTGGAAGCCCCCTCCATGTATGTCCTTGAGAATTAGAAACTGAGAGAGGTGTAGCAAAAGCAAGTGAACTTTTATAAACCCATTTAGCTGATTTACGTCTTTCAGCTTTACGAGGTACAATTCTAGCTGCTTGCTATGCAGGTTAAGACTTTTGCTAAGCAGGGTTATTGTTGGTTTATACTATGTCAATAAATATATGAAAAAGAGCAAGATTCATTCATAAAGGGAGTGGAAACTACAGGAAGTCATACAAGGGGAGGTAGAACCTCCCACCTCATGCTTTATTTTCATTTGTTTTATTTTAAGCTTGTTGTCTTAAAAAAATTATAAAAAAGGCTCAACAGTTTATTTAAAAAACATTAACAAGGGAAGAAGCGTGTGTGTGCGGCAGGGGGAGCTTGCTGTAGTAGACAATAGCTCATGGAGTACGTGGTTTCTTGACAGGAGTTGATTCATGTCTGGCCAGTTCACGTTGCCAGTAGGGAAGGGGGCCAGCTCTAGCTAAACCTGCCTTTAGAAATTACTGATGCACAGACCTTATGCTGGCCATCAGCACAAGCCAGTGGTGAACACCATCTCAGTGCCTACTTTTCTTTTTCACACAGAATTTGAGATTAATAGGAGTGTTGTCCGAGTGAGGTACAGCTACTCTAACAGGTTAAGAGCAGGCACCGACTGCCACCTCTGTTTATGTTGCCTTTAAATTGATCTCTTCTGTGTTATAGAAGTTCAAAGAAAATTTTGCAGATATTAGCAAGTAGGAGAGAGAAAAAATATTTAATTTCAGGACCTGACTGGTTTTCAGGCTATTTTTTGTGCTCTCACTCTACACAATGCAATTCTCTTCCAGCTTCCCTTCATGCTAAAGCATGACATCTATTAACTGGAGTGAAATAATGCAGGCATTTAAATGCAAGTGATTAATTTGGCCCTGGTCAAACCTTGTGAAATGCTGAGCACTAAAACCGATAGGAAGAAAGGATGGTTGGCACTTTCAGGCTTAGTCTCTGTATCTTTTCCTAAGCAATTGCTTCCTGCTTTACAGGTTAACTCAGTGATGTATTTCACTTTTAATTGAGGGAAATTGTTTATTATGCAGAAAAAAATATAAAATTGCATCTGTTGGTAGATAGGTAATGGCAACTATGTCTTTTTTTTCTTTTTTTTTAAGTGCTATCATAAGACTTAACTTGGCCCAAGGCTGGTAGATTGAAAATTTACTGGCATCTTTTCTTTCAGCAAATTGAACTCAGAATTTGGAACTAACCTTGGTATTAGGTGTTTCCAAGTAATTGATAAACGAGTATCAAAATCCCTTTTCTTGGCAATCAAGAAATGTAAAGGCAATTAATGTCTTTTTAAAGACATAAAAATAATAGACTGTTTGCTGGTAATTACAGTGTCAAGGTCATCAGAATCTGAAAGGAAATCATATACTGCCTCTGCTCTGCTGTCTCCACTGTTACAACTATTACTTCAAGTTTATAATGTTCTATATATTTCTTTCAGAAACCTCTACATCTCTTTGAAAAAAGATCTTTAAGCCTGATAAGACCTTGAACTGCTTGCAAATCTAATGCAGTATTGGATTATCTTTTTTGTCTCCTTTTTGCTGATTGGAAGGAATTATTTGTCCCTGAATGCCAAGGATAGTTCTGCAAAATTGGCTGAACAAATGAACCAATAACCCCAACCTGAATGTTTATCCTCAGTATAAGAAAAGAATACAGAGAAAAATAGCTCTCTGTGTGTGTATACAGGGACAGGGAGAGAGGAAAAAAGATTTTTTTTTTTTCTTGGAAATTGTCTTCAACATTTTTTAATAACTAATACTCAAAGAGAAAAAGCAAAAATGTTGCCTTGAAAATAAAATAAAAGCAATTTAAATGCCAAATTCTAGTCACAAAATCTTAGTGCTCTGGAGGCTGGATGGCTGACCTTCAGAGAAGCCATGATGCAGTAAATAGATGTGAGCAGAGAAGGGACTGGAGCAGGTTGGAGGAGGCATGCTCAACACTGTGGTCACGTCTCTGTGATTCGTCGTGATTGCCAGCCCCAGAGGGCAGTGGAAGCCACACAATACTCTAGTGTCAGTAATCTAGCAGCACCAGCTGCTCCAGAATGGGAGATGTGCTGTCCCTGAGTCTGATTAATTTGGCCCAACATGCATGCATGCCTTGAGAGGCTGTGTACCAGAAAGCCACAAAACTTGCACACAAAATTCTTAAGAGATTAAAATTAACTTGGGATAATTTTAGGCTATTGTACTTACACTTTGTTGGTTGAAATCTGCTTGGACTTCCTTTCTGCTTAAGTGTGAATCCTTCAGATAATCAAACTGTAACAGTAAATTAAACAGGGCCTCTGTCTCAGCCACGGCATTAGCACACAGTTGTCGATACTGTTCACTGTTTTGCACAGTCTCTGCAGATTGCGCGTGGGCCAGCAGCACCGACCCGCATGTCTGAGCATGGCTTGGGTGACAGCACAGGCCACAAACTGTTCCCAACAAGCAGTTTGGATGGTGCCACTCTATCTGAGATGTGAGAATAGTTAGCTGTGTGGACATGTGCTCTGCCATACCATTTGACCTCAAGCCAGAAAATTATTCCCAGTTCATTCTGTTTACTATTATAGTTGTAGGCTTAAGGGTCTTGGTTGTGCTGAAAAATCTGACTTTCCCACTTGGCAGCTTGCCTGCATTATCCTGCCTCACTTTCTCTACTACTTCAAACCACAGTGAAATCCTGTTTATCAGTTACTGGGTCATACAATATTTTTTAGAAACTCCGACCTGAACATTCTAGCTCTTTTTGTGTGAAATTCTGTTGTATGTTGAGACCAATCATTCTGTACTGAAGGTAAGGTGCTCGCTGTTCCACTGGCGTGCCAGGGGATGAGAGCACGAAGAGCACCACAACATATTTGGGGCATAACTTCAAGTCTTAAAATCCTAGAGACCAAGGACTGAAACTTGTATTCAGTGTGCACAAGCAACGCAAGTGAAAAGAGTTTCAATCCTGAACTCAGAGGAGAAAATAGGCTGAAAGTCTAAGGGCTAAAGCATGGATAATATCTTCCAGGTGCATCAAGAAGTTCCACGTTTGAATCAGAATCTTCTGCAGGGCACGACACAGGGCTGAGCTTTACAGATACGGTTTTAGGGTGTCAATAAGAAGAGGGAATCCCAGAACCAGAGAAGTAAAACAAAAAAAGTAATATTTCTGGAATCATTCATTACAATCATGTTGGAAATCTGGTTTTTAAATAAGAAGTATAGCTGCCCAATATTGTGTGAGCACCATTGTATGCTTTCATAAATCTGTCACAAATTGATTCTACTTAATTTAATTTTTCAATTAAATTATTTATGCTTTTATTTAGCATTGCAAGAAGCAAGTGGAAAATAGATTATGTTCAAAAATTCAATTAAAAAAATCAGTCAGCTGCTTAGTTCTGAAGATTCATGCTTTTATTTTAGAGGTGAGATTTTGGTTGTTTTAATTCAATTGTCAAATTCCAGACCTATCCTAAAACTACATAAAGCCGTGTTCATTTCTTGATTTAAGTGCATGGAAAAAATGAACTTCCATTCTGTGTATTGATTCTTTGGTCTGAAAACAGCACATTAATATTTCATATTATTTAGTTTATATATACTGTAATTAAGACTGATACACTGTAATCAGCCTGCTTCACATCGTCTTCTAAAGTGTCTCATAAATTAGATTGAATTCTGTTTACTTTTCTTTCCTAATACTGATATGAAAAAATAATTACATTTACAAAACAATATATCTGAATCCACCAGTCATGACATGTTTAAGAAAACACAGAAAATCTATGGGCAGGAATATTATTTTCTTTATAACCTATTATGTTCTTGTTTCCTCCCAAAGATATGCACAAAGTAAGTGCAACACCCAAAGGTTAGATGAAATTTAGCTTTTACCAGTAGATCCAGCTGGTGATCCAAACTAAATTATCCTCAACTTAGCTTTGATTGAAAAGCTATAGTTTGCCCTCTCTATCACTGCGTGCTGTTGGGTGATAACATAATGCTGTACCTATTAGATTGAGGATGAGATTCTAACAGACCTTTTAATGCTATGTACCAATACATATACAGAAGTTGTTATAGTTCGTAAGTATAGATGATATAAGGGTATTGCAAATACTAGAACGGAGAAGGACAACCCCTGTACTGATGATGCTAATCAATGTCAAATTTCAACTGTTAGGCAAGAGCTGAGGCTCCCACAAGTTGTGTAGTCATCTGCCTTCACAAACGAGCAAAAAGTCATGGGGGGATAACTACAGCACGAGCAAAGCCCTAAGGGGTAAATATTCCAAAGGCATATAGTGCTTTAGCCAGTGAAGTCACTGATAATCAGATAGGTATGGCTGATTATAAATAATCATTTAGCAAAGGCTGCTTGCAACTTTTGAAACATTTAGCTCAAAATAGTGTAATCAAACATGACACTGTCTGAAAACTGCAGAGAGCTCACTGCATATATTTTACAAATACAACAATTAAATACTTGTGAATTTCACAGTATGTCAAATATATGCACCCTACACTGGAAACATGCCTCCTTCAATTTTTCCTTTGTAGGAAATTTCTGTCACAAAACATTTTATATTCAGCACTTAAACTATTGTACAAAGTTATTTTTCACCATAAGACAATCTGTTGAACTCGAATATATTTCTGTCACCTTTAATCTTTGTAGTACAGTGTACAGACTATTTACATTTCCCATCTTGTTATTAAAACCACCATTCAAAATAGTAGGCTTTTATTTGTTACGAAGAATTCTGTTCATCTAACTAGCAGACACCTATACACTCCAGAAAGCAGATTTTCCTTTGTGTTTCGTTAGCGGATGTAGAATTGTAGAATGTAGATTGTAGAATGGATGGCTGACACAACACCGCAGAAGCACTTTACCTCCTCTACTATCTCTTCTCCAGAGTTCCTTTTACAGCACATTTTTCACCCAATATACCTTTGTTCTGTTGGTCCCCCTTGTAAGTTTTAAGAATCCCTTGCCCTAATGTGGCCAGATTGCAAATGGCAGTAACTAGTTTTGTCTCTGTTATCAGGTGCTAAGTATATGTAGTATTTTATCCTTGTTCCTGATGAAAAAATGATAAATTATTACAACTGTGGTGTATGAGCTATGTTTGTCACAGTTTTTTCCTACACTGCTTTAATCACAGATTAAATTCAGTTAAGTCAACAAAGTTCTTCTGGTGAAAACTGAATACTGTAGGGAGGCAGGCTTGATGTTTTTCATCAGGCTGCAGTAAGATTACATTTTTATCCTGAATTAGTATGTGTAGCTATTTCTTTAAAAACGAGGATTATGCTATTTGCATATTTGAAGAACACATGAAGGATCACTTAAATAGACATCCATACAGCAATGTAATTAACTAAGTAAACCACACTTTGTATTTCTGACGTATGAGATAGAGATATTCATGTGAAAAAGAACTCGGTACTGTCTTAGACCGATAGCACTTCAGAAAAAATTGCCAGATGTTGAAAGTAGAAAAAATAAAAATAAGTCATTACACTTAAACTACAGTCTTATATTTGGTTATGTTACTTTACATTTGTTCAAAATAACCAATAATATGCAATTATGCAAAGCTTTCTAGTGGAATGTACAGCATAATTCTAGAAAAGAAAATCTTGTTATGAAGACAACCTGACTTTTCCGTAGGTATAAAAGGTATGCTTATACCACTGGACACATCTGAATCGTCATTCTTAAAATGCTAGGAGACTTGGTGGTTCCGCCACTTTAACTCCATCTATATATTAATATCCATCTAGAGTTTCACAACTTCTTTACCAGTGAGTTTCCCTGGAGATGCTGACAAATATTATCTAAGAAGAAAAAGAGTGATTTATCATATCATCCTAGATTTTCAGATCTCTGGAAGTCAAGTAGGAAGTCAAGTCTACAGTAAATCTAACTCATGCTAAAAGGAATACAGGTGCATGCACAGAGCAGTAAATTGCACTGTGAGTTCAGCACATCCTAAAGGCATCAGACTTGCTAAGCAGTATGACCATCTCTACTTTTCTCTTGAGATTTCCAAGACATCTACCTGCATGCCTAAAGTGCAATGCATCATTCATTACAGGGAGCCAGGGGTATAGGTGCCCCTCATTTGTACACCACTTATGCAGTGGCTTGAATGAGATAGACTTCACTATAAAACTGTCAAAAACTCAAAAGTCAAAATATTTAGAGGGTTAGTCAAACTACGCAAGTAAAATGTGTGTAGCAAATAAATAAATAAAAGGCATTAATTGTTTGGGGTTTTTTTCCATTTTAAAGTTCAAAATGTAAGGCGCTGCTTTGTCAAGAAATTCCCTTGTTTACCTTTGGCTTTACCATTTGTGACAGTACTAACCATGCTCATCTCATCTCACATGGCTGAGAATACCAGCTGAGTATAAATCAAAACCTCCCTGCAAGCACCAAGTTCCAGAGAAGTCCACATTCAGCTTTGACCCAAACCCTGGAGATAAAGGTCACCTCTATAGAGGATTATTTTTGGTCTGGGTTTTAGAGAGCAACTATTCACATGGTGTAAAATACTTGCAGTAGATGTCTAGGCAAAAAGACAACAGACTCCAAATTTCTGGAAGTCCAAGTATCAGTAGTAGTGTGGTATCAGTTAGTGAGTTAAGCGAGGATTATCTTGAAAGGCTTAACAGAAATACTGAACACCAGCAAATGTTCAGGACAGAAACAGCGCCATCTGTCCTCTAGCATGTAAGGTATTGTAAGCTCTTGGAAATGTGCTAGAGTGTCTGACAAATGGAGTTTCAGATTTCCAGCTGTTTAGAATTATTTAGACAGAAAGTAATGTTCATCTCCTCGCTTTCCATTCCAGAATTATGGGATGCCACTGAATATTCAATGTATTTGGATCAGAAAATTGGATTATTTGGTTTATGAAACAAAATTAATGGTCAGCTGCCATATAATTAATCAATTATTTTATTTTACTCTACTTAAATTTGGAAATGCAAACTCCTGGAAATAGGCTTTAGGCAATCATTTCTAATAGAAAAGGAGCAGATTTTAAACTCAGAATTTTTCCCTAATACTTTTATTACTGTGTGCTTTTTGAACTTTGTCTAATTTTCATAACTTACACCATTTTCCTCATGGAAGCAATAACTAGAAATAATGCACACCCATTCATATGAATAGTCATATGAATATTTGAACAAGTTTGTGTCCATGTTCTTTTCTCCCAGTTTTTGCCTTCTGCAAATATTCCAGTGAATAAGGTCAATGTTAGGAATGTTGATGAAAAGAATTGTTTTTAAGGGGATTAGTGCTTTTTTTTTTTGCATTTAGTATTGTACTGTAAATTTACAGTAGAAATTGTAATAATTTGGTCAGAAACCAGTGGCAAGTTATATGCCACAGGTACAAGAACAGCAACGCAGGCTTCATGTTTCTAAGTCTAACTAGACAAATAATTCTGATGATAATTTGTTGACTATTGTCTGTTGATAGCAACTGAAATGAAATGAGGCAAGACCAACTATACAAAAGGAGGCTTTATGTGTAAAGTTGAATTCCCAGAGCAAATGCTTAGTCACTGGCAGCCGTTCTGAACACACCACTATGCATCGCCTCGGGTTCCCCTTCAGATTAAAACTGCATAAAGCTGGTTTTGGGGTTTGGTGTGTTGTGGGTTGGTTTAGTTTGGTTTTTTTCTAGACAAGGCCAATAAGGCTTGGCAATGGGACCTGGTATTGCTAACGAATAGGGTTTTCCTGATTTGCCCAACAGGAGAGGTCTGTATTAGCACTGATCTCATGGTATTCATTGTCAATGGCAGAAAAAGAAACATATTATGTAGCTCAGTTATGATATATTCATTACCACTTTACCTCTCTTAGCTCCTTATTTTAGATTGGTTTTGGTTGGTGGCTGGTTCTTTTTTTTAAGTGGAGAATGGCTGCATGATTTTTCTATCTTTCACCATATCTAAAACTATTGGGTCCCACTGTACACTTTACTATTGGAATAAGAAGTATAGCTAGAGCAAGCAGCTTAGTGAGACTGCATCATACGCTCTGCAGGATTGGTAGCAGCTGGCCCAAGTTAGAGAAACCCCACACCGTACCCTGACTTACACTNAATGCTGGTCGCAGGAATACCTACTATGCTTCCATCGCAAAGGCGTTCACTGGTGATGTCGCAAACCAAGTAGCTACAGACGCAGTGCAGATTTTTGGAGGAAATGGATTTAATACTGAATATCCTGCAAAAAAACTAATGAGAGATGCTAAAATCTACCAGGTAAGTAAAAGAGAGAATGTGATCTTTATAGTAATGCATTCGTTTCATATAAAATAAATGAATGTCTACTTATTTGCCTTTTAATAAAGTACATCAATAATTTTTGCACAATAGTAGCAAAATACCTCCATTATAGTAGTCTGTGAAATTAACTGACTCATGGTTATCTCATATATTTGGTAATATGCTGTTTCCATCCCTCTTCAGTCACTGAGATGTTTCTTGCTACAAACAGGTTTGTAGCTTTTTCCCATATTTGAATCCACTGACTTGTAGTATTAAAGTACATAAAACTCACTAGGCAATTTATCCTGTGATACATTTTTTTTTTTCCAT
>VYZW01007563.1:7152-27104 GCA_013401315.1 Balaeniceps rex | reverse complement strand
ACAATGAGGGTGGCTAAGCACTGGAACAGGTTGCCCAGAAAGGTAGTGGAGATCCCAACCTTAGAAACATTCAAGGTCAGGTTGGATGGGGCTCTGAGCAACCTGATCTAGTTGAAGATGTCCCTGCTCACTGCAGGGGGGTTGGACTAGATGGCTTCTAAAGGTCCTTTCCAACCCAAAGCATTCTATGAGTCATTCTACGATTCGTTCTAGTAATTTGCAAAATTCCACAGAACTATTGCATTAACCTATGCACAGACATGCTGCAAAGAATGTCAGAACAAATAAATTGTGGTTTAGCTGCTTACGAGTAATGCATACAAATGCAAGAGCAGTAATTACATTTTTATTTACTTTTACTTCAAATTTAAACATTATTTATGATAAACTCTTACATAAGTCATTCTAAAATATTGTCCTGGTTTCAGCTGGGTTAGAGTTACTTTTCTTCCTAGTAGCTGGCATAGTTCTGTGTTTTGGATTTAGTAGGAGAAGAATGCTGATAACACACTGATGTTTTAGTTGTTGCTAAGTAGTGCTTAGGCTAGTCAAGGACTTTCTTTTTCAGCTTCCCAAGCTCTGCCAGGTGCACAAGAAGTTGGGAGGGGGCACAGCCCAAGATAGTTGATCCAAATTGACCAAAGGGCTATTCCATACCATATGACGTCATGCTCAGTATATAAACCGAGGGGAGTTAGCCGGGGGGCAGCGATCGCTGCTCGGGGACTGGCTGGGTGTCGGTTGGCGGGTGGTGAGCGGTTGCATCACTTGTTTTCTTTTCCCTGGGTTTTGTTTGTCTCTCTCGTTCTCCTTTTCATTACTATAATTATTATTATTATTATTATTACTATTACTATTACTATTATTATTATTATTTTATTTCAATTATTAAACTGTTCTTATCTCAACCCGTGGGTGTTCTTACTTTTGCCCTTCTGATTCTCTCCCCCATTCCACCGGGGGAGGGGAGGGTGAGCGAGTGGCTGCGTGGTGCTTAGTTGCCGACTGGGGCTAAACCACGACAAATATATACAGGTCATGTGTCAGAACAAACATCTTCTTTACTTTCAAAGCATTTTGAATAAATAGCCTTTTGTCTTCTCAGCTTGGCCAGCTCAGTGACTTGGTTGCCAGGAATCTAAATGTACACACTTTAGAGAGAAACAAAGATTAAGACAGTTCTATGGAATCTTCTCCAGGAATTACCTAAAACCATTTCCAACACCAAAAAATAACACTCAGTTAAAGTCTGATATCTTTTAGCCCTGAAAAAATCCAGTATTATAACTTTCACAAAAAGGCTAAGATCCTTTCTTTGCTGAGGTTCCCATAAAGACCCCAGCAGGTCTATGACAGATCAGATTTTAAGGACCTGACAATGACAAATAGGAAAAATTGCTGGTCACTCTTCTTAAACACAGGCCATCAGTGCTGCAGCTGGGGCAGATCATGTTTCAGAAGGATGTTTGGTGTCTGTGGAAGCAAGAAGACACCCTCTGGCAGGTGATTTACATGCTCAATTAGTTGCTCTTTAGAACTGTTGAGCGTTTGCAGTGGTACTGTGATTCTTCAGGACGCTGACTACATGATGGCAGAGCCAGGCCCTGGATTACAGCCCTGCCTTCGACTCTGGCATGTCCCTGTGAAAGAGAGGCAAAGCCTGAGTGCCAGCTGTCCTGCTGTGGGACTGGTCAGGGCTCTAGGATGAGATTTGGCACTGCTGTGTGGAGCGCCAGCTAAAGGAATGTCCCACGGAACGGAGCACCTCTTCATCCCGCTCTGTGCACGTGAAATCGATCAGGCAGTACCTGCTGCCTTCCCCTTTCCACAGGTGGTGAGTTCAGTTCAGCACTGTACGTAAGGATTCTCAGCCCAGTGCTTGCAAATGCTCCCACCCAAGACCAGCACATGTATCAAGTGGACGTGCTGGCAAAAAGCGGTCTCCTACCAACTGAAACCCTGTCCCAGGATGTCGCAGGGTTTTTTTCTATGTATCAGCTGCATACAGAGTATTTTATAATAAACACATCTTCTTTTCTTTAAAAGCAACCGAATTTTACTCCCAACACTTCATTGTGCAGTTAGAAGGAATTAAAGCTACAACATCACCTGCTGTCAAGATGGGCATAACACGTAAGGTTTGCCTTGCTTGATCCCAGTCCTCAAGTTCACTCACATAAAAGTGCCTCCTTTTAGGCAGGACAAAGGAGATGAGGGGGACAACAAGGGTAGCTGAAAAGGTATAGCACCAAAGTGGGACACACCAGGCTGCTTTCTTTTAGTGGGATGCAACAGACTTGAGTGTGCCTCCGTTCCCCACCTGTCAAATAGGAAAAACTTTGTCAGGTAGGCTAGTGCTGTTAGGAGGACATGTATTTCCCTTGAAGGTCACGGAAAGACCAGAGCATATGAAGAACACTGGAAAGAAACAAATAGTAGATCTGCAGAATTGTGGGCATCTTCAGTTAATCATACAATACATGTGCTCAATGCACATACTACAAAAACAGCAGTTTATGCTCAGCTTTTGACCTGCAACTGAAGAAACTGCAACTTTTACCAACTGCAACCACAGTGCCTCCTGCAGGATGTTCAGGATGTTTTGCTGACCAGAACTCAGGCAATGAGAGTGCTCATTAATGTCTGGTAGAATTTATCAGGCAAAAGAATCATTTCTGTAAGGTATATTTAGTATTTCATACCTAATTGGGCAGAGAAGAAAATACTTGGCAGGGATCTGCTTTATATGCTGTATCCACTTAAGGAAGAAGAAAAACATGACTCCTTGGAGGAATCTTCAAAATTATGAGCAGTTCAATAAAGCATCCCGGGGACTCAATTTTCCCTGCATTGCACAGAGAGCTTGGCACATGACTCCTGCACTCCATAAAGTCTTCAGTCTGAAGCTCTATACTGACTAATAAAAAAAAAAAACAAACAGTATTAACAAGTTAGTGATGCTCCAGTATTCCCTTTTTACAACTGATTCTGAACCCACTGAGGCAAAAAATACTTAAAATTGTCACAAACACCTGACAAACTATGTGCAAATGGTGAGCATTTTCAAATTCAAAGGAAGTATTTTGGTCTGGATTTGCAGTTAGATGAGACCTACTGCAGATGGGAGGTTTAGACTCTAAGGAGGCAGGCTCTCATGCTCATAGCAGGTTGGGGACAAGGGAGGGACACAAAGCAAGAAGCTGAGTTTACATTGCAGAGGAAGGAATTTCCCTAGGGAGAAAACGTTACTGCCGTTATGACTGGCAGTCAAAAAGGGCAAGTGTATACTGAACCATCCTTATTTTGGTATGATTTTCCTTGTATTTCTGAAGGTATGGGTCACTGCACAATGAGTACTGTTTTATGCAGAGCATTAATTTTCCTTCTTTGCTGCCTTCACATCTTATCCTTCAGGAGATAGCCATGTATTTGTAGTTTATCTAATATAGTTTTACCTTTACTCCTTGGCAATGTGTTTCTGCAGCCAGTTGAAATTGTCAGTTATTGTCTCAGAAGTGAGCATAAATTATGAGCAAACTCTTGTGGTCATATATTTTTGCATGAGAAAAAAATTAGGAGAATATTTTAATTTTCAGTATGGAGCTGTTCTGAAAAAGTCTCTAGTGTAATGGTTCAAATTCTGGTTTTCAAATCCCAAACTGCTTCAGTTAAGGAAAAAGCATGAGTATTTTAAATACTTTTTCTGTGGGTTTTGGGACATTTTCCTGGTATCAAAGGGAAATTATAATTATTTTTTTAGAACTAGCTATTTGGGGAAAAAAGTCTCTGTGAAATATAAGTGCACCAGCTCTACATATGAAATTCGAGGCCATCTTTGTTTAAAGCAATTGCTGTGGCCTCCATATAATAGATGTTCAGGCAGTGTAATCAGCTGACAGTCTGCATAAGGTAGAGCCCAGATATGGTTGGTGATGGGCTAATGACTCACCAGCTGTAACTAATCAGTTAGAAGACACTGGTAAAACAAGTTTCAAAGAGGGCTGGGTTTGAGATTAGTGTATTTATAGAGTGATTCCTGTGATAGGGTGTGATGAACAGGGAAGACTGAAGTGGAAGGAAGGAAGGAAGGAAGGAAGAGGGAGAGGGAGAGGGAGAAAGAGAGGAATTGGGGAGAAGAGGGAAGAAGAGAGGNAGAGGAGAGGAGAGGAGAGGAGAGGAGAGGAGAGGAGAGGAGAGGAACCAAGACCTTGTCATGTCTCAAACATGGGCCCCATGGATGACAGTCAGAGACAGAGATGAGACTGGATCAAATATTTTTTTGTCTCTGAGGAGGTTAGAAGTGGCAATAATGCCCAGCTAAACTGAAAAGGCTGTCTTAGTGACTGGATTGCTTAACAATTTTGTGGTTTTATCTTTTACATGAATAAGAACTGTTTTAAAAAACGCAAACCTCACTTCAGTTGTGAACTGAAAAATGAAATAACATGATGATTAGGAGTTGTTTTATGGGTCAAAATTTGGGTTTTAATTATTTTCCTTTCTCTGATTTGAAAGTAATGAATCCAGTGTGTCAATCTCAAACAGCACAGCCTGAAGAGCTCTTCCTTTATGTGTAATGACATAGGCAGGTAGTGCCTGATTGATTTCACATAAAATCATGATATGTCACATGATTTGCTGTGGTATATTCCTCCTGTGGCACGTCCATTCAGTCCAGCCAGATTTCTTACACTGTTTAGTCATACTTCTCTTTTCTGTTCTTCCAAATGGAGCACTAAATGTTGCATTGCAGTCCAGAAAAAAATCTGCTCAGATTAATTCTATGCCTTTATAGAAAAAGTTATGATATGCTCTATCACTGTTACTACTGCCTTTAATTTTGTTATACTGCCTGTAACTACTGCTGAAAATTGTGACTGCTAACAATCTGATGTTTGTCTTGGTCACATTTGATTATTAGTTTTTCACCATGGCTAGGGGTTAATTGGCAAGCAGGTCTGCAGCATACACAGGGGTAACAGAGGAGGTGCAAGATGGATAGAAAGGAAGTCATAAATCCTCACCACAGATTGCTTTATTCTTTGGTATGGAGCCAGCAAGGAGCATTATCTCAGAATGCTAATACGTTCCAGGTCATTTAAGGATGCTGTCGGTGACACTGATGTGTTAGCCAAGACATGGATTAGATGTCCTAATAAGACTCTTTGATGTCTAGATTCACTAAACTTACAGAAGCTCTAATAATAACATAACATGGTTTAAAAATACCCTCTGATAATGGAGTTTGGAAGAAGCCTTAGCAGGTCTTGGGACTGGTTCTGACCTGGGTCAGTCCAGGGCGACGGTGGTCCTCAGCATGGCTCAGGGCCGGATGCCAAAGACGTGTGCCTGGTTAATTCCAGCTGTTCTTCGTGCTCAATAAGAGAGGTGAAGGAGGGCAAAGGCTCTGCCGTGCAAGATGCTGTGAACATGCTGCGAGGCTAAATGCTACTTGTGTTTGTTTGAACTTAGAGAACTTCAAAAGGCACAAAAACAGCAAAGAAACAACCGATCACATGCTACCAAGACTCCTTATAGGCTTGGCCAATATTCAGTGTGTTGTGTCCAGATTCTCATACAACCCAAAACGCGATCCTGAGAAGGAAACCGGGAGAGCTGCTGTTAGCATTGTCATCTCTCTCTCTCTGTAGTGGTAATATTCACAATTGATACAAAACACCTCCCAGCTAGGAATTGCACGTTTTCCAGTTAGTGTTGTTTAACTGTGGGAACTTGCAGCAGTATAGCAGGAGTATTTCTACCTGTACCAAAGGGATTGTACCATAACGAGTCTTCTTTTGCAGAGAATAACTCCCTTTATCACTGGGGTTAGCACACATTACATAGATTTAAAGCCTTTATGGTTTTGTGGATTAAACAGCAAGGTAAAAATTGATGCACAGCATTAGATTTTATTATGGAAGACTTGGGTGTAAATCCTACTGACCACCAGTTCCTCCTTGTGTCAAGGGCATATCTAAGCCACTCCTCTGACCGAGCTTAAAAATGAAGAAAAAGAAATACAAAATTATTACTTTCCCTTCTCAGCCAGGCCAAAGCCATGAAATTAAGAAATGACATAAATCCTCTTTTTCTAGATTAATAGCTATGTTAGAACATTGGGAACCTACTTGCTCATTTTGTAATACATGTGTTTCCCAATAAAGTCAAAAAGAAGAAGCTCACATCTGCAGGGGTGGAGGTCAGGGGGTTTCTTTGCAGGGGTGCTGCTCCCTGGTGTGTAATTAAAACCCTAGAAGAAATCTACCTAAACAAACAATAGCTCTGTTATGACAAGAGTTGCCAGATGGCACTTGCTCATACAGGTTTACAAGTTGTTTTCGGTTTTTAACATGTAAGCGAACTTCCTTTGAAGTAAATTTCTGTTGCTGTAAGTGGATTTATGAAGGGGAAAACAGATAGCAGGGGACTTTGATTTCTGCTTTATCCTGCCTGTATTTATGCAGTTAGGGGGATAAGATAGCTACTTTGTATGTCAGTGGCGAGTTCCTGGAATCGAATGGAGTGCAGGGATTACTCTGATAGTGTTTGACTGCCCCTCTTCCAGGGATACAGCTGCCCACAGACCAGTAGGCTGAGTGGTACCATGTGGTGTGATCCTCCACGTCATCTGCTTCTCTCTTGTTCCCAGGAAGCACTCCAGGTCTTTGACGTCTGGTTCTGCTCCGCAAAGAGACCTGCCAAGAGCATCTCATGACATGTTTTGTGCTCAAAAAGGGCCTTTTTTCAAAAAGGAAATATTATTTGAAAAAAATCGGGAAGATCTTGAATTCCCCGTTGGGACCTACCTGTTTTCTCACTGAAGCATTTGTTGGACTCCTGTGAAGAAAAGCACTTCAAGGCGGGCGCAGGCTGGAGCGGGCTGCCAGCGTCCTCAGTGCCGGATGCCAGATCAGGGTGGCGGGGTTCCCGGTGTGCGGTGCCACTGCCCCAGCAGCCCGCCTGGGGACAGGGCTCCTGGAGCTCCTCCATTCCTGTTCCAAGGGGAGATTTTCAGTCTGGAAATTGTCCCTCTCCGCACCCCCCACACTTCCCCCCCAAATTCTCTTGTCTCAACAGTTCTTATTTTTCTTCCTCACCTTTTGAAAATATCAGCATTAATCAGAAGAGAAATTCTGCATTTTTATTAGCTCTCCACAGAAAAGGTGATGCGCTTTGCGCTTTCAGTAAACAAATCAGTCTGTCCCTGCTTTGCAGATGAAGAAGGTAAACCACAGATAAAGTGTCTTCTTTGAGCCTGCACAGAATATAATGTCAAAACTGAGAACAGCGGCTCAGTCCCTCAACTTTCTCTCTGTAGCTACTGCTCCAGGGGAAATATCCTGGTTTTATTGCAGAGATCACATGATCAGAAACTGTGTCAACATGTCTCCTGAATCAGGAAGATTAGCTTAGTTCTGCGGTGCTAAATCCTGGTTCATCTCAAACCTTCTGCTTACAGAAAAAGTCAAAAGTGCATGCTGCATGTTTGCGTTGTTTCAAGGAGTTTGAGGCATCCAGATGTGCAGGGAAGCAAGGGCTGTAGATATTACTAGGCTGCACTGCATTAGTGCTAGCCCATTGATAAATAACATCCTTGAAGCTTGTCATTTATACTGGACCCAGAACTGTCACTGATCATAACTGAACTATTGTATAAACTCAGCGGTTACAAAATATTTGGGACAAATGTTTGACATGATGGTGAAGTATGTGGCGATCGTGTGGAATCACCTCATTAAACTACTGTTCTGTGATCAGCTCCGTCTGCCTGTCACAAAGGTGTTTCCTATCGCAAGCACCTCATTTTTAAGCTGTGTTTTTGTGACGCAGCTGTACAGATTCGACCTCAGAATTAATTTAAAATTTAACCCATATAATGTCAATGTGCAAACCTCTTCTCCACCGACTTGTCATCTGTTATGTATGCCAAATTGACAGGTAACTTTATGAAACACTGAAAAGGAGTTTGTCCATTTAATGGGCTTATGATTTGTTCTTATCTTGTCAGGGATCCAATGGAACAAAGGTGTCCGGTTGCTCAAGAACTTCAGCGAAGGATTTGCTTCCTGTGGCCTTTCGGGTGTGACTAGGTCACCAGATGCTGGTACACTCAGAGGACTGCCCCACATGTATCCCTTTTTAAACAGTGCTGTTTCGTTTCAATGATAAAACAGTTAATAGTATGGTTGTACGATTAAAAATTATAGAAATAGAAATTATGTATTTCCTTCACGGCAGTGGATGAAAAACACAGGAGGAAGTAAGAATGGAACAAAAATGTGGCAATAACATAGAATGTAAAACTATTAAGTACAATGAGAGATACACAACAGAGGTAATTAGAGGCAGGCTGACAAGCTTCTGCTCCTTTAACAGGGAAACAAACAATTCTGGCCAACATCTCCCATGTGAATTGTCACTATACATTGCTTATGTGTGGTTTCACATACTGTTTCTTCTTACACTATCTATCTGCAACGTGACTGATATGTAACTGATAACTGAACACAGGCATTGTGCAAGGTTCAGAAGCTGCAGGGGGACTTTGCAGGGAATACAAGTTCAACAAGACAGAGAGATTATCCTGTAGACCAGGAGGTGTGGAGCAGGGGCTCTCCAGAAATCCTGCTGTGCTCTGCACTGGTATCCCTCTGTGAGGTACTCAGTGATGTGCAACAGGCTTTTTCAGATCTGGGCAGAAATAATTTTGCAGCACCACAGAGATGCATTAGCAGTGACATATATCAGAGCAGTGGGAGCTTCACAGTCTCTGGAAGGAAGGTGGCACTGAGATGGCTTTACAGTGTGGACTCATCAGAGCAATGGAAAAGGCATCGGTGTCCCCCACTAGCTGGGCAAGCTGTGAAGCAGGAGGGGGCTGGTAGAGGAGAGCCAGGGACCCTGTCACAGCTACAGGTAGCGGTCTGAAGCAGTGGGTCTTGCTGCACCTCTAAACACCATCTCAAGTGAATTGCAGTTACCAGCCTTTAGCAACAACTCCCAAGAGCACAAAATGAGCGACATGTAATCGGCACAGGGTAATAGCCACAGCTGTAGTGGCTTAGCTGGGAGGAGAGAGAGAGTAAGGTACAAGTGTTTCAGTCCTCCTAAGGATCCTGAAGGCTTGTGAGTGGAGAGACCCAGTGGTAAGTGATGAGAATTTGGTTATCCGGAGCCAGAAATAGGAGTCAGCTCTGAGTCGGGGCTTGAGCAATAATCTTATTTGTTTCAGAGCAGGACCCTTCGGCAGACTGAGCCCAGCCCTTGGTGTGGCCATTGGCAGCACCCAGTGCATTACATGGAGTTATGCCAATATAAAAGACATGTTATAACTTCACTTCTTTGATGTATTACACTTCCAAATTTTCACTTGTTGTCTAAGAGTCAACTCAAGATAGATGCAGGACAGGAGTAAAGTGTGCATGGATGTGCCTGTCTACCACAGCCACATGTCTGTTTGCTGATCATGGTACTTACAATGCTGAAAAATATGCTGTGATATTAATGAAATGAAGAAAGATTAGGCCATGCCTTGTCTGAACCCGACATGTTACTTCACCGGTTGTCGGTTTTGTTTATTGGTTTACCATCATTCTGCAATTTGTTTCCCGTAATCTCTAGGGGAACCCCACTGATTTATTTGAACTGTTTCCGTGCTACTACTTTGATGCTAACCTGCAAGACTTCCCTCTTTTGAATCTGCTCTGTGTCTGCCTTTGTCATGATGTCTCTTGACATTTAGACAATAAATGGCAGGCTCCAGGAGAAGTCCCAACTTCTTTTCAAACCCAACTTTATGTTCTCATCCACAAAAAAAAAAATCAGAACACTTTTACATATCCTGCTTTAAAGGCAAGTTGCTGTTATTTGCTTCTGCCCCTCTTCTGCCTGTCTGAGTCTCTAAGCTCTTCAGTCCAAAGATCGTGCCCAGGGTTATAAAAGCTTGTATGAAACATAACAGGTATTATCCCAATCCCAGCCTATGGTCCTTGTGCAGCATAAACAAGCACAAATTCTAGTTATTGTAGTGGCAGTGTATTGGATATAAAGTCTTCAGTATTGTTGGGTTTACGAACGAGTTTGACGGGAGCTAATCTGAAAGCATGCATGCCTCTGCTCTGAAGGGGATGACACATTTTTTTAATGCCAGCAACACGGCACGTCTTTCCAAAGCTGTTTCTGAGCACTGCGGAAAGAAGATCCATGAGCAGATTTGGGCTGGCTGGCTGAAAAACAATCTCTGCCTTTCCTGCAGAGGCAGGCTGAAGTAGATGATGTGACGGCATGGAACAGACAGTTTCTTAAATAACACCCTTGGTTTTGTAGGCTAGTAATTTTTGTACTTTTAAAACTTTCATGATGAAACCACATTGTTCTAGCACAATCACAATGAAATTTAACATTGTTGAGGCCGCTGGGGTGCTCAGATGGATGGTGCAGTCTTTCACATGCTGGCTTTGCTACCCTGCTTGCCTGCACTGAACAAGAGGGAGGCATTTTTCCCTTCTCTAACGGTTGGAGAGGTGAGCTTGTTCATTGTTTGAGTGACACTGACTTAAAAACGACATAAAGGCATCCCTTTCTGCTCAGCTGTCATTCACTTTTATCCTCAAATTTTGCTTAAAGTGAGTGCTTGGTAGGATGCCTTTTCTACTACTATTATTGTTGTTATTTCTGTTCTTTCAGCGTCTGTGGCTCCTTTTAGCTCAGGGCCACAGAGTCAATGAGAATCCATTTCCCCTGGCACAAAATTATTGAATGTCACTGTGTTAAATCTTACTCCAATCAAATAATAAGATGTATAATTAAGAAATTATGGCATTGCTTAATTGTTCCCAGTTACTTGATCAAAAGGTCTAATTTAATTTGAAAGCATGTGGCTGTGCTGATGTCTGAGCCAATCAGTCTAGACTTGAACAATGTGTGTGGGCCAGATGCAGAGTTTGGCTGCTCTCTTCACTGAAGTTGCAACCCTCCTTTTAAAACTCTTGAAGTGCTGGAAGTGGGGGCAGGGAGTGTTTTGTTTTCATTTATTTTTTTTAAACTGAAGACAGCAGCCAGCTTACCTCTGATCATGGGACTCAGTCAGCTGTTGCCTTCTTTATCTGCTAGAACAAGATGAACTTGGAAAAAAAGATTTTCCTCCTCAAAAGCAATGAAATTTCAAAAATGAAATGTGAGGAATTAAATGCTCCTGGAAGCTGAAACCTTGGACGCTCGCCCCTCTGATGCGAGCACTTGGCATTGCAGAGCCTCTGTCCAGCTTAGTGCACTCCAGGATGTGTCAGGAGCATGGGACAGCTGCTCAAGGAAGCCCCCTGTGCATACCAACAGCTGCCTTGCCCTCCCTCAGTGCCAGTTCCACAGCCCCATGCTTCCCATGCAAAACTGCAGGGCAGGGACGGGAGCGGTGAAGTTTACTTACACATCTGCTTAGTTTGGCTTCCAGCCTCCAAGACTTAAACTTGTCCTGTCCAAGTGATAGTTCGTGTATTGATAGGCAGCACCAGACCTTCTGAGGACCGCTAGTGCTCAATGTCTATCTTCACTGTAACAATTACTGATGCAGAGAAAAAGCACTAATTCTCTGGAGCATCCCTATCTGAGCAAATCTGAGGAAGGCAGAGGATGACTACATTCACATGCCAGTAACCGAGGTTATATATATACACCCAATAACCATGGCTCTACCCCAACTCCACCACATGCTCTGGCCCATTTTGCTCCTGGATGTCCCTTCTCACTTCAGCTTTCTTTTTCCTCTGGGGAGGGGGAAAGAGGTTTTATAAAGAAACCCACGTGGAGGAAAAAATGTAGAATGCTTGTCTCTGGCTTATAATTAATAACAGTAAAATTGAGTGGTGGCTGTGCTTATATGAAATATCAGAATACCAGCTTTGTTAAATAGCTTGTGTGTGGAGAAAGTACACGTAATTTTTAGTGTTTTTTAATAATTCTCCTTTTATTAAATTTTTCAAGTACAACAGGATGTGTTACAATGTTATCATTTTCAAATAATGATAGCCTGTTTCCCTTGGGCACTAATGGTTTATAAAACTCTTGAGCTAAGACTTGTTACATTTTCATAATTAAGGCCCTATCCCATATTCTTTGACACTCCCACCTTGTATTACGTTTAGTGGGTGTTTCAGATATGCAGACAATCTCATATAGAGCCCATAATAACAGTGAAAAAAGTGAGCTAACTCTTTTCTTCACTACAGCTGTGCACACCAGTGAAACAAAGTCTGCAAGATGCAATTAACTTAGTCGTGGACCATATATTTAGTGAGTATAGAAAAAGATCATTCATTTAAATTAAAGACAAATCAATAAACAAACAAGAAGAATACAAATACTTCATGAGTAGTCCAACAGCCTTGCAACATTGCTATCACAAATGTCACTCAATTCAGCTACTGCTCTAGCATCTCTCTCAGAGCCTATGTCATGGATTTGTGACAAAGAGATTTTTGTTCTTAATCCTAAGGTTTCCAATGCCTACTTAAATCACTCCTGCAACTGAATCATGGTGTATCTTCTGCATAAGGTGCTCTGTGTCTTTTGACTTAGAGGTGGATTTAAATCTCAGTGCTTTTGTTTAAGACTTTAGTATTTTTGAGGGAAAAACCTAAATCGGCTTTGAGCTTCACCCACTCTGTCAAGTTTGGACATACAGCAATAGCTATAGACAGGCAAAGCAGGACACGTTGGCCCAACCCATGGAGAACAACACCAGCAACTCCATCCTTGCACAATCCCTGCCAGGGACAGAGCAAAGCAACTACTTAATGGCTTTTCTGAAATCTCTCAAGCAATTGCTGGCTCTAGAAGACCACATCTTATCCAGCTAGTCACTGAGTCATTTTCTCTTTAATCATTCACCAATGAGTTCTTTGAAACCCATTTAGCAGGAGGTTTCATTGTTTTGTAGTTTCTTCAAAAAAAGCTCTCCTTGGTTGCTTTTGTTCTGAGGGACAATTTACTCCAAGTCACATAACAAGATGCAAACACCTGCAGACTTCTCACTCTGCCTATGACAAGACTGTGGCCTATTCCTCTTCCTAAAAACTGCATGCAGAGAAACCAAGCCATACAAAGTGACATTATTTTTACATGTTTCAAATTATTTCAAATACATTCTCATGCTACCACAAAATAGTAATATGAGGATTTGATTCTTAGTAACATAACTTTTCTAAAGCTAAGAGTGTTTTAGGCTAGAGAAATGCTATTCTTTGTGTTATTTTTAGCAAATTCTGTAGTAGACTTGTATGTCATCTTGTCCCTTTCAAAGACCTATGTTTGGACTGCAGGACAGTCCAAAAGACGCAGATACATAAAACTATTTGTTGTAGCTCACAGCATTCATTCTGCAGTTGCAGGTCTTGTGAAGTTGAAGAATTTTGCTTTCACAAATGTCAGTATATCAAATTTTCAGCAGAAAAAACAACACCATGAATCACAGTTCAGGAGTTACTGTTATTTCAGAAAGTTGCCACCACCTTAACATCTACCATGTTGCTTAGAAAGCAAGCAAAAGACTTTCCTCCTGAATAGTGCATGTTCAAGAATATAAAAAATTCAGCTGAAAATGCTTCCTGAGATAACAAGATGCAGAACAAAAGAAAACTAAAACCAGTGCCTCCTCATTAAACAGAGCTAGATGGAGGATTTCCCTTCTGCAAACAGGAGCCCACCTCTGATGGGTGCAGTTGCCTGCACTATGCCAACAAGAGAGGCTGCTCTGGTGGTCCTGGTTTCTTCTGAAGAGTGGTGGTGTTGAACAGTATCCATCAGTGGACAAGCCCTAAAGACACAGGCTTACCTGGAAAGCGGGAGACACTGATTTTAAACCTTTGTACAAACTGATGTCCTGCTTCCTCCAGTAAAATCTGTCTTGCTGGAGTTTTATCATGTGGCATTGAGTACAGTGGAGCACATGGAGGGAAAGCTCTGGCTTCTTTCTAACAGAGCCAACCATGCTGCCTGGGCTGGATGGAGATGGTGTTTCTCTGGATACCAGACTCAAAGGCCCAGGAGCTCTGCCTTTGCATCAGCATTTCTCCCTTGCTCATTTTGCTGTTGAATACAGCCCTTCCCCTGCAGCCCCTCTCATTACCTCCAGCCTCTCCTAACCACAGCCATGAAGGTTTTTCCTCACTGAACTGCCCTGAGCAACAGAGGAGGCATGAAGGAGGATGAAGATACCATTCTGGTGAGAGCGAAGGCTGCCAAGGCACACTGGGGAGATCAGCAGCATGGTGTGGTGCTGGGAGTGGTTCTTGTAGCTTTGCCTGTGCCCAGTGAATATGTCTGTAACCAGGCTTTCAGGGTTATCAAGACTGACTGAGATATCTTGGTGGTTAAGGCATTCATTGCATAGCTGGGAAATAATCCAGAGTGAGTGGCAAACCCATGGGAAACCCATTGGTCCTGTCCTGAAAACCTGGACTTTCATTTCCAAAGGCATTCCCCAAAGGAAAGCTTTTTATTTCCAGTTAAATGGAACATCTGTTTCAACACACAATACATTTCTCCTTTTTCTTTTCATTTGTCCTGGTGAAAAAAATAGAGTCCATGTAAAACACTGGAATTGAGTGGCCCCTCAGCAAGTTTGCTAACACCACCACACCAAGTGGTGCGATTGGCATGCTGGAGGGAAGGGATGCCATCCAGAGGGACCTTGATAGGCTTGAGAGGTGGACCCGTGCAAACTTCATGAAGTTCAACAAGGCCAAGTGCAAGGTCCTGCACACGGGTTGGGGCAATCCCAAGCACAAATACAGGCTGGATGGAGAATGGATTGAGAGCAGCCCTGAGGAGAAGGACTTGGGGGTGTTGGCTGATGAGAAGCTCAACATGACCCGGCAGTGTGCGCTCACAGCCCAGAAAGTCAACCGTATCCTGGACTGCATCAAAAGAAGTGTGACCAGCAGGTCGAGGGATGTGATTCTCCCCCTCTACTCTGCTCTTGTGAGACCCAACCTGGAGTACTGTGTTCATTTCTGGGGGCCACAGCATAAGAAAGACATGGACCTGCTTGAGCAGGTCCAGAGGAGGGCCATGAGGATGATCAGAGGGCTGGAGCACCTCTCCTGGGAAGACAGGCTGAGAGAGCTGGGGTTGTTCAGCCTGGAGAAGAGAAGGCTCTGGGGAAACCTTATAGCAGCCTTCCAGTACTTAAAGGGGGCCTACAGGAAAGATGAGGAGGGACTCTTTATCAGGGAGTGTAGTGACAGGAAGAGGGGTAATGGTTTTAAACTGAAAGAGGGTAGATTTATATATTAGGAAGAAATTCTTTACTGTAAGGGTGGTGAGGCACTGGAACAGGTTGCCCAGAGAAGTTGTGGATGCCCCATCCCTGGAAGTGTTCAAGGCAGGTTGGATGGAGCTTTGAGCAACTTGATCTAGTGGAAGGTGTCCCTGCCATGGCAGAGGGTTTGGAACTAGATGATCTTTAAGGTCCCTTCCAACCCAAACCATTCTATGATTCTGTGATAAATATTGAGCTTTCCTTAGTTTTCTCCCTAGCTCTCTGCTTCAGCTTTTGAACAAAATTAGCAGTTTGTTCACACACCCCTAGTCAAATGCAGGAGCTTTCCTATGCCATACAGTTTTTTGTGGGTAGGAGAATTTTTTTTTTTTTAATTCCCCTTATTGTTTTATTTAACAGTAGTGGTACTCAAGATGCATTTTTACAACCAAAGGAGCTCAGCAGAATCCTAAAAATATCCTACCTGTAATGGTAGGATAAATGTAATGCTGATCAGTCCCAGGCTTTCATTGCTGCTGATCTGAAATCAGCAATTGCTTCTTAGCAACACAGAAAGACAAAAGTGCAAGCAGAGAACATGACGCTAGGAGTAATAATAAACAAAGCTGCAAAAATGAACCAATGTCTTCACTGACTTGACATGGCTCACAGGGGTCTGGGAACTTGCTAACAAGGTTGCCAGTATTGCAATGTCTGGACACTTTTAAAATAAAAGCAGCTAGGGCTATATCTCCCAAAGTCAGAACAGTCTCCGATACATGAAAAACATCCCTGATAATGCATAGCTATTGGCTTATTACAAAAAGCTGTAATTCAACCCAGCGGCATAAATAGAAAATATCATCATCTGTAAGAGCATATTTCAGGGGGCTACAAAAATTAAATTGCAAGAAACATTCCTGAGAGTGCATTTTTCGTTCTGGCTTTTCAGTTGAGAACAAAGATTATTATTATTACTATATTGGCATTTGTGAGGAGCTCATGCGGCAAGGATACATTATTGCATGGGGAGATAAAGGAGACAATGGCTTGAAAAGTGTAGTGATGACAAATCCAGATTACAAGGAATGAATCAAAATTTTGGAGAGTGGTAGAAAATGAAGGTACTACCAGCAATTTCTCTGCAATTAAAGCTGTCACTCTTTCACTTATCATTTTTAGATCATGGGTCAGATTTTCTTGTCATTTATGAGCAGGTAAATCTGGACAAACTTGAATAAAGTCATTTAATGGCAAGCATCTTGGCAGCTTTGTTGTTGAAGTTAGAATTTCATCAGTGGTGCAGAGAAGGGGACACTGACACTGCATGCATGCTGGGAACGTAATCTGGATCCCCTGTGCTAACACAGAGCCTAACTGAATCTTGGTTCAATTGATGCAAAAAGCTAAGGGAGCTGTAGCATGGCCCACAAACTGCCAATACCCCATCTACCGTAAAGTTTAAAAAGAACAGACCATCAAATATTTTATTGGATGGTGAAATGTTAGGAGACCCTGTGTCTCTGACACAAGAACTCATTCTTACTCTAGCTGACCTTGAGCTGCAGCTCCAATTGCATGTGCCAATGTGACAGAGGGATGTGAAGTAGGTGGAATTATCTCAGTTTTTTTAAAGTTGTATTTGTCCAGCTAAATACAAATACTGGTTGGATTTGTCCTTATGTTTGCCAACACTGCAGTTTTCTTTTTCTTTTTCTTGTTTTTCTATCTGAGATTAAGCATGCATTCTTAAGGTCCATATGCATGGATCTTTGCGCTTAGTCATATATTCATGTTGTGCAAGGCACAGATGCTTGGCATAGTAGGCTTGTTGCCTGCTACTATGTGATGCCATGTAGAGATACAGCCTTAGCTCCTGGAAGCAGCGTAACCAATCATTAAGACACTCCCTTAAGACTTTATTACCTCTGTATTTTGGCGTGGCTAGTTATTCCGGGTGCAATGATAAGGGCCAAGCTGCTGCTTGCTGGCTGCAGGACTTGGCTTGTAGGGGTCACCTCTGTGCCCCTTACTGGGATGCAAATGTGTTCACTAGGGAACCCATCCAGTAACACCATCAACATCAAAATGCACAGCAAGTCAAACACACAAAAAAGACTAAGGATTGTGAAAACTGATCACTGTGCAGGTATTTAGCTAGGTAAATTATACTAACCTTAGAAGAGACATGTGCCAAAATCCCTAGCACCACCTTCAAATTTCACCCCTGGAAATCTTATTTAGAGCAATAGTGAAGATAGATAGCTGGTGTTGGCAGTAGTACCTTGCCTGCTCTGCACCAGTGCTCTGGGGTGCACACATGCACATGCGCGCACACACACACAACCCGCTATATCAATGCACAGGCATATTCTGTAGATCCTTGTTCATTCCCGCAGTACAGTTGGTGAACTGGAAAATTTAGTATTTATTATACTACAATATTTTCACTCTTCTGAAAAATGTCCTGTACTTCGAAGTTACTTGGATTTTTGCTGTTGTCAGTCTGAATCTGCTCACCAGAAGTCTTGCACAAAAACTAGTTTCTCTTGTGTTAATTGATTCACATGAATGAGTGAAACAGATGCACACCACACAATAATTGTGCTCAGTGATTGAGATACAGCCACATCGTGCTACTGAAATTGCATGTAGATCCATCAGGAGCAGACTCCTCATCAGGTGCTAAGCTCTGGCATATCTGATTTGTCTGTGTTTAAAGGATTGAGTCTATTTGAAAGTGACACATCATTAGCAATGAAAAGAAAATTGTTCATGTTCTTAGTGCCAAATTTTCAATTACCAGATTACATACATTTTCTGACTCATTTACGATAGGATTAAAAGATGATTTGGTTGATGTATGTGCACTATATAAAAAACCGTAAATTTTGTTCTTATTTTTAAGGAGACATGAAAGCAAATGAAAAGACAAAATACAGCAAGGCCATCTCTGACATATATTTCCAATTTACCAAGCCAGGAATTTGTGTACAAATCACCTCGTGGCAATGCTTTACTATCAGTTTCATGTTGTTCACCCCTTTCGACTTCAGTAGTGTTGCACAGCGTACGCCAGGAAGCAATTAAGATACTCTGGGGAGGAGATGTTCTCCATGTGGCCAGGTATGACAGTTTTGGTCCTGATATTTTAAGACTGTTGTATGTAAATTTTCTCTATGTGCACTAGAATTACAGAGTTTGTAAATGTAATGGATGATTAATTAGCGTACATTTATAGAAGAGGTTTTACTTCAAAACATATTGTAAACTCTTCACGGTTGTCTAACCTAGTAAAATGTCATTTTACTCTGGTCTTTTTATCATAGGGAGTTCATGTATGTGTGTCTCACTACTGATTTTAAGAGATCTTCCAATCTGAGCGCAAACCAAGAAGGGCTGGATGACCAAAGAATTGAACCTCTCAACCCTGGATTGCCTTCTCAACCCTAGGCTGGCTGGACAGCAATGCAAAATTATTGCTACTTGGTGCTTCACGCAGTTTAATAGGAAACTCTTTTAATTCTGATACAGTGCCCAGTGGGCAGATGGAGGTGGGCAGTTTGCACAGTGGTGTGAGGAAATGGACGAGAAAGCGCTACCCTGCCACTCAGCACTGAGACTCAAAATTGCATTTGCTGTGCCTGTACCTTGGCAACCCTGGCTGGGAGATTTTTTTCCTTTGAGACCTTTTCAAGCGATTCTTACTCTCCCTTCCATCCCTACACAGTTGTATCACATAGCTTCTTGTGGAGCCAGGCAGTGACCTGGGTCCTGAATTAAAAATAACCAAAGGGAATCACCTACAACACGAGATGTAATGGCCAAACAGCATCCCAGTAATTGAAGGGCTTTACCAAACTGGCTGTGGTGAGATTAAGAGCTTCCTACTACCAGCAGAATTAGGCAGGTGCCCTGACGCCGCAGTTAAGGCTACTTTATGCACCTTTAAACTACCCCGACAAGGCAGATTATGATCACAGTGTGTGAGCTGGGACGGTGCTGGGTTAAATAAGTAAACACCAAGGCATCTAAGCAATGTAAACCCAACTGCTTTATTGAACTAGTACTTTATAAGCATGTCAAGATTTCCACATTCTGCAGAGTGATGTTATAGGTTAAGATGACTGGAGGATGGTCTTGGCTATGAAAGCCATGGAGGAAGGAGCTGGAGGAAACAGGTTAAAGGAAAAGAGGTAAGTAGATCAGCCACCAAAGAGCATTCCAGTGCTCTCCTAACACCAGGCCTTCACTGACTCTTTTGCCTGCATATTAGTACTGCTCAATGCAAAACCATCTCCTGTCTTCNGATGCATACCCTGAATAGTACCACCAGACCATCAACGTGTTGTCTTGTTAAACTGAAAGCATTTTTTTTGTCCTGAATTATAACCAGTGGTTTCACCAACCCCACCTAGTACAATCTGACTACCCGAGAGGGCCAGAAAGCTAAAGGATTCTTCATTTGTTGCATGGACAGGTGTAGCTACTGATCTCATTCCATAGCATGAATTCAGCTACTATGACCTATTTCAGGACCGGAACTAGAACTGGAGGTGATTGACATTTTAAAGTCCTGTAGAAATGAAGGTGAAAATGATTTACATTGCTCTTACTGATTTTTTTATTACAGAAACAGATGTTGGAGTTTTACTGGCTGAAATAATCAGCCACAAAGCTAGTAGGTCATCAG